>JAWQEG010004048.1:137500-139401 GCA_033782935.1 Petrolisthes cinctipes | reverse complement strand
ACAAACAGAGAGAGAGAGAGAGAGAGAGAGAGAGAGAGAGAGAGAGAATATGCAATGAAGAACTCAGCTTGAAGGAATGAAGTCAATCTCTCTCTCTCTCTCTCTCTCTCTCTCTCTCTCTCTCTCTCTCTCTCCTGGCATTTAAAGTGAGGTAATTTCCATATTGACAAAGTTGATTTAGGTGAAGGGTTTGGGAATCGATTCGAAATTCGATTATAATTTTGAAAGCCGACCGTTGATATTTATCCGTTGCGACCGTTATAACCGATGGGGGAACACACACACACACACACACACACACACACACACACACAAAGAGAGAGAGAGAGAGAGAGAGAGAGAGAGAGAGAGAGAGAGAGAGAGAGAGAGAGAGAGACCGATACACACACAGATACACACACATACAGAGAGAGAGAGAGAGAGAGAAGAGAGAGAGAGAGAGAGAGATACACACACACACAGATACACACACATACAGAGAGAGAGAGAGAGAGAGAGGAAAAAAAGAGAGACAAACACACACACATACAGAGAGAGAGAGAGAGAGAGAGAGAGAGAGAGAGAGAGAGAGAGAGAGAGAGAGAGAGAGAGGGTAGACGGAAGAAATGGCACCGGAAAAAATGGCACAGGAAAGAATGACACAGGAAATTATGGCACATTTTTCAACATAGGAAAAAATGGCACAGTAGACTCAACTAAAATGTGGTAACATTTAATGTCTTTACAATTTGATAAGTGGCCTTTACGTCCAAGGAGTGTTGGAGAGCAACTGAACATAGTTCGAAAAAAGTGAGTATTCTAAACCTCTTTCAACGTTGAGAATGGTTTGGAAAATTCACTTGTTCGAACTCTACTCAGTTGCTCTCCAACATTTTTTGGACCCTGGTCCACCACTATCAGCCATGGCTGTACAATACGTCTGATCGAAGTAGGTGACGAAAGGCTCCATGCCCTCTGGTGTGTTGTTTTTGAGGAAATTCATGCCAGCAGAAACATCCTCGAGACAGTTGCCATCCCTATAGCTCTTGTATTTTCCTCCATGATGACTGTGTCAGATGGTACAAACAACAACGAATGACAACTTCTGGTCCGAGAATTGTTTGATGGGTTGTAGAGTTGTTTGTTCCAAGTCAAGCATAACAACGGTTGAAGGGTCTGGATACAGGTGGTATTCCGCACATTTCTCAAGTACTGCCTTGAAAAGTTCCTCATAAGTGTCTTGGGTCTTGTTTTGTAGGATGTTTCATGATGACCAAATGTTGGAAAGAAGGGTTCCCATTGTTAGTGTTGTTTCATGATGGCGAAATATTCGAAACCCAATTGATCCCTGTAATTACTGTAAATGCTGAAAAGTATGCCATTTTTTCCTATGCTGAAAAATGTGCCATATTTTCCTGTGCCATTTTTTCCTGTGCCATTTTTTCTGGTGCCATTTATTCCTGTGCCATGTTTTCCAGTGCCATTTATTCCTACATTCGAGAGAGAGAGAGAGACACACACACACAGAGAGAGAGAGAGAGAGAGAGAGAGAGAGAGAGAGAGAGAGAGAGAGATACACACAGAGATACACACATATACAGAGAGTTACAAGGAGTTACAAGGAAAAGAAGTACCCTAGGGGACCTTACGATCCATACAAAGAGGGTACCTGTGGGTTTAGTTGCGCAAGTAGGCGACCGTCCTCGAATGTGTCATGTGAAACCATCAAGGAACACTCGCACAACGGCTTAAACACCTAGACGGTGGTTTAAGGCTTTGTCTAATCTGGACTTGAACTGATCCACAGAGTTGCTGTTGACCACATCAGCAGGAAGCGCGTTCCAAGTACCGCAGATGCTGTATGTAAAGAACTTACCACACAGATCACGGTTGTATCGCTTCAGTTCAAGTTTGTAGCCATG
>JAWQEG010004048.1:52500-132500 GCA_033782935.1 Petrolisthes cinctipes | reverse complement strand
ATAACACACACACACACACACACACACACACACACACACACACACACACACACATACATTCTCTCTCTTTCTCTCTCTCTTCCAGGCTACCAACTCTTCCACAAAGATAGAGAGGACAGAGGGGGTGGTGGTGTGCTGTTGTATGTAAAGAACTCCATCAAATCGATGACCTGCAACATCACATCGAACCACGAGCTCCTTGGAATTGACCTAGAAATAGGCACTGCAAAATACAGAACCCTGCTGCTTTATAGACCCCCTGGACAACTCAATGAGATGGACAGGGACCTATACCAGTTGCTGGGTGAACTAGTGGACGGCAGGGTGTGCATCCTTATGGGGGACTTCAACACACATGTTGACTGGGAAACCAGAGAGCCCTCTGCCGAGAACACACCACTCTTGGAGTTTGTAAATGATGAATTCCTCACTCAATGGGTAAGGGAGCCAACAAGAGGTGCTAACATACTCGACTTGGTCCTCACCTCCGAGGATGACATCATTCAAGACCTCTTTGTAAATGAAGAAATAGGTGGAAGTGACCACAAGCTTATAAGATTTTCAGTTAAGGTCCCCTAATATGGAGTCCGTGACCCCGGTGCATAGAAAATTAGACATGGGGAGAGCGAACTTTGCAGGTCTTCGTGAAAGCGTTGCTGAAATGGAACTAGAAGAGGGAGAGAGTGCTGATGATCTGTGGAGGTCATTCTTGTCTTCCTTCATGGAACTTCAGTCGCGCTTTATTCCTCTGAAGGGAACAGGTCAGAAGTTCATTCAACCTAAGTGGTTAATCGGGAAATCCGTAACATACTAAGGGAGAGGAGAACTGCGTATCGTCGAGCGAAGACATCTGGTGACTTTGACGGTCATAGAAGACTGAATCGAAGCGTGAAATCCAAAATAAGGGCGGCTAAGCGTGCTGAGGAGGTCCGTGTGGCTAGACTCTGCAAAGAGAACCCCAAGGAGTTTTTCAGTTATGTGAATGGCCGTAAACCAATCCGACGCAGGATCGGTCCCTTGGTGAATGAGGATGGAGCATTGATGCACTCTGATGCAGAAAATGCTAACCTCTTAAATGAGTACTTCTCTTCAGTGTTCTCTGAGGAGAGTGGTCCCATTCCCGAACCTTTGGACTCCTCCAGTGAGAAGTTGGAGTCAATGGTCTTCACCCAAGAAGAAATTGAGAGAAAAATAATCGAATTAAAAGCAAACAAGTCCCCCGGTCCGGATGGGTTCTTACCTAGAGTGTTGAAAGAAGTGCATGGTGAAGTATCACGGCACCTGTGCATGGTCTTCAACATGGTAATCCAGACTGGATGCGTTCCTAGAGACTGGCGTGAGGCAGAGGTGACTCCTATCTTCAAGAAGGGAGATGCTAGCCAACCATCAAACTACAGACCCATCAGTTTAACCTCGATAGTCTGTAAACTCATGGAGAGCATCATGGTGGACAAAATAACAGCACACTTAGAATCAAATTTGCTACTGAGGGGTTCCCAGCATGGGTTCCGGCAGCACCGGTCATGCCTCACAAATCTGGTGGAATTCTTCCATTTTGTTTTCAGTGAGCATGATCGGGATAAAGTGGTCGATGTTGTCTACTTAGACTTTCAGAAAGCCTTTGATAAGGTACCCCACCGCCGCCTCCTTCGGAAAGTGCGTGCACTGGGCATAGACGGAAATGTGGCAAATTGGATAGAGAACTGGCTAAGTGACAGACGGCAGCGGGTGGTAGTGAATGGACAGGCTTCAGAGTGGGTGCCCGTTACTAGCGGTGTTCCCCAAGGTTCTGTTCTGGGACCACTACTGTTTATCATCTATGTTAATGATGTGGATGGTGACATGGTTGCCAAGATTTCCAAATTCGCCGATGATACTAAGCTTGGTATGAATGTCGCGAAAGAAGGAAATACTACCCGCTTACAAGAAGATTTTAGGAAGATCGGGGAGTGGTCTGACACGTGGCAAATGCCATTTAACGTGAACAAATGCAAAGTTATGCATATAGGCCACAGAAACCCCCGAACAGAGTATAACCTTAAGGGCAATGCTCTCGTAAGCACTGATACTGAGAAAGACTTGGGTGTAACTATCACCAGCGACCTCAAGTTCTCAAAGCAGTGTATTGAGGCTGAGAAGAAAGCCCAAAGGATGTTAGGGTACATAAAGCGACAGTTTGGATACCGGAACAAGGAGATAGTACTTTGTCTGTACAATTCCCTTGTCCGACCGCACCTGGAGTATGCAGTCCAGTTTTGGAGTCCTTCTTACCGGAAGGATATCGCGAGATTGGAACGAGTGCAAGCCAGGGCAACCAAACTTATACCCTCTCTTAGACACAAGAGCTATAAAGATCGGTTGGTAGAACTCGACCTGTTCTCTTTGGAAACCCGGAGACTGCGTGGTCAGCTCATCGAAGTGTTTAAAATACTACGAGGCTTTGACAATGTAGACTACAGGGACATTTTCCAACTCAGTGAGGGCACAACCAGGAATCATGGCTACAAACTTGAACTGAAGCGATACAACCGTGATCTGTGTGGTAAGTTCTTTACATACAGCATCTGCGGTACTTGGAACGCGCTTCCTGCTGATGTAGTCAACAGCAACTCTGTGGATCAGTTCAAGTCCAGATTAGACAAAGCCTTAAATCACCGTCTAGGTGTTTAAGCCGTTGTGCGAGTGTTCCTTGATGATTTCACATGACACATTCGAGGACGGTCGCCTACTTGCGCAACTAAACCCACAGGTACCCTCTTTGTATGGATCGTAAGGTCCCCTAGGGTACTTCTTTTCCTTGTAACTCCTTGTAACTCTCTCTCTCTCTCTCTCTCTCTCTCTCTCTCTCTCTCTCTCTCTCTCTCTGCTTCCGTTTCTCCAATTTTGTATCTATTTCCTACCCTCATCCTACCCTACCCCTCCCTTCCCAACCCCTCCCCATCTCCAACCCCTCTCCCACCCCTACCCCTCCACACCCTCATTTTAACCCACTCTTTCCAAACCCCTCCCCCTCACTTTCCCTCCTCCTCCCTTACCCTCATTCCACCCCTCCCTCCCACTCCCCTTTCCTAACCCTCATCCTTCCCCTCCCCTCTCCCTCCTTGCCCTCATGCTACCCCTCCCTTGATTAATCCCCTCCCTGCTCCCAACCCCTCCCTCTGCCCCTCCCTCCCACTTCCCTTTCCCAACCCTCATCCTACCCCTACCCCTCTAAAACCCCTCATCCTGCCCCACCCTTCCCACCCCCTCATCCTACCTATCCCATCCTTCCCGACCCTCTAGACATCCTTCCCCCACCACGTCATTCAACCCCTCATCTTTCCCCTCCCTTCCCCTCCTCATCCTTCCCCTTACTTCCCCTCCCTCCTCCCCCTCATCCTTCCCCTCCCCTTCCCTTCTCCCCCTCCCCCTCATCCTTCCCCTCCCTACTCCCCCCCCTCCCCCCCCCCCCCCACTACGAGATAGGCTGGTTGGTATTGAACGTCACACACTATGCACTGTTGCCTGCATATTGATTTCAACATGACCTCACCTCACTTGACCTAACCTAACCTGACATGACTTCTCTTCACCTCACCTCACTTGACCTAACCTAACCTGACATGACTTCTCTTCACCTCACCTGACTTGACCTGACCTAACCTGACTTTACTTCATTTCACCTCACCTGACTTATCTTCTTGACCTAACCTAACCTGGCTTGTCTTTTCTCAGGATCTGACCTGGCTTGACTTCTTTTCATCTCACCTGGCTTGACCTAACCTAACCTGACGTCCTCTCTTCACCTAACCTGGCTTGACCTACCTTAACCTAGCTTGTCCTCTCTTGACCTAACATAACCTGACTTGTCCTCATGATCTGACATGGCTTTTCTTCTCTTCACCTTACCTGGCTTGACCTAACCTAACCTGGCTTCTCTTCTCTTGACCTGGCTCGACCTCTCATGACATGACCTGACTTGACCTCTCCTCACCTCACCTCACCTGAGTTGGCCTAATTTGACATCTCCTAACCTGACCTGATTTATACTCTTATGATTTGACCTGGCTTGTCCTACACTGAAATGTTCTAACCTGACTTGAACTGACTTGGCTACTCTTCGGATCTTTTCTTCCTTCCCCTGCGCTGAAAAGTCCTGCCTATTTGACCTGAACTGACTTTATTATTAATAATGTAATTATAATAATAATAATAATAATAATAATAATAATAATTATTATTATTATTATTATTATTATTATTATTTTTATTTTTATTTTCATAATTATAATAATAATGATAATGATAATAATAATAATAATAATTATTATTATTATTATCATTATATTTTTATTATTATTATTGTTATTATTATTATTATTATTATTATTATTATTATTATTACAACACATATCCTGTCTTACTTTTATACAGTGTTGGTGGTAAAATCTGGAGCAACTGATTCCTCCAAACTATTCCAAGCAACAACAACAACAACAACAACAGGCCACCACCATTATATTTGTTGATCTGGTGCTGTTGTTTCCTGGCATACTTTGGAGGAATCAAGGCACTCCAATGTACTAAAAGTATTCTATATCCCCTTAAGACTGAGTGAGTGAGTGAGAGAGTGAGTGAGTAAGAGAGTGAGAGAGTGAATGTTTGAGTGAGTGAGGGAATGTTTGAGTGAGTGAGAGTGAGTGATTGAGTGTGTGTGAGCGAGGGAATGTTTGAGTGAGTGAGAGTGAGTGAGTTAGTGTGGGAATGCTTGAGTGTGTGTGAGTGTGTGTGAGAGTGAGTGAGAGGGTGAGTGAAGAGGGCGAGCCATGAATAACTTAGCCAGGAGAGGTCATTAGTGCTCTCTCTCTCTCTCTCTCTCTCTCTCTCTCTCTCTCTCTCTCTCTCTCTCTCTCTCTCTCTCTCTCACAAACAAACACACTAAAATTGTACTCTCTCTCTCTCTCTCTCTCTCTCTCTCTCTCTCTCTCTCTCTCTCTCTCTCTCTCTCTCTCTCGTAATAATGCACCCCGTCCCCCAATCCGTACACACATAGAGAGCTGTTTTACCTCCATGTCATTCAGTAACGTGACTTGGACTTACTAAAGGGGAACGACACATACCCAACTGTATACTGACTCACTCCTCTTATTATTGTTGTTTTTGTTGTTGTTGGTGGTGGTGTTGTTGTTGTTGGTGGTGGTGGTGTTGGTGTTGTTGTTGGTGGTGTTGTTGTTGGTGTTGTTGTTGTTGTTTGTCTTGTTGTTGGTGTTGTTGTTGTTGTTGTTGTTGGTGGTGTTGTTGTTGTTGGTGGTGGTGTTGTTGTTGTTGTTGTTGTTTAGTTTATAACTTTCTCGTCTCACTCATTGCTGTCATTCCCTCCCTCCCTTCTCCCCTTCCTTCTCTCCCTTTTTTTTTCTCCCTCTTCATTTACTTCTTCCCTTCCCCTTTTCTACCTACTTCATTTTTCCGTCTCCCTTTTCTTCCTTCCCCTTCCTCCCATATCCCCTCCTTCTCCCTTTCCTTCCCCTCCCTCCCATCTCCCTTCCATTTTCCTTTCCTTTTTTCCTTCCCCTTCCTCCCATCTCCCCTCCATCTCCCTTCCTTTTTCCTTTATTTTCCTCCTCTCCCTCCTTTCATCCCTCCCATCTCCTTCATCCCTTTCCTTCCCCTTCCCCTCTTTCCCCTTCTCATTTCTCCTTTCCTTCTGTTATCCCTCCCTTTTCTTCCTCCCTTCCCCCTTTTCCTCCTCCCTCCTGTCATCTCATCCCTCCTCCTTTTCCTTCTCCCTCCTGTCATCCCTTCCTTCTCCTCCTTCCATTCCTAACTCCTATTCCTTCCCTTCCCTCCTGTCCTCTCTCCCATTTCTTCCCCTTCCTCCTGTCTTCTCTCCTATTCTTTCCCTTCCCTCCTGTCACATTTCCTTCCCCTCTCCCCCTCTCTTCCCCTCCTTGTCCTACCTTTCCTTCCCCTCTCCCCCTCTCTTCTCATCCCTCCCTTCTCCCTTTCCTTCCCTTCTCCCTCCTGTCCTCTCTTCTATTCCTTTCCATCCCTCCTGTCACCTTTCCTTCCCCTCTTCCCCTCTCTCCCCCTCTCTTCTATTCCCTCCCTTCTCCCCTCTCTCCCTCTCTTCCCCTCTCCCCCTCTCTTCCCCTCTCCCCCTCTCTCCCCCTCTCTTCTCATCCCTCCCCTCTATTCCCTTCCCTCCTGTCACCTTTCCTTCACCTCCCCTTTCTTCCTCCCTTCTCCCTTTCCTTCCCTCTCCCCCTCTCTTCTCATCCCTCCCTTCTCCCTTTCCTTCCCTACTCCCTCCTGTCCTCTCTCCTATTCCTTTCCATCCCTCCTTCACCTGTCAACCCTCCCTCCTCCTTTTCCTTCCTCTCTCTTCCCCTCCCTCTCCTCTCTTCCCCTCCCTCCTCTCCCCCTCTCTTCCCCTTTCTTCCCCTCTCTCCCCCTCTCTTCCCCTCCTTGTCCCGCCCATACCTTCCCGGAACTGCTCATCCATCTCTCATTCTTAAAGGGATCATAATATTGCTTGAGGTCAATTGGAGGGGTATTGATTCCTGTAACCCTCCACTGAGATAGACAACAAACAGTGGAAAGTTAAGGAAGTGGAAAGTAGATAATTGTTAAGTGGTGAGAAATACGTGTTAGAGAAGTAGATGGTAGATAATTGAGAAGTAAATGATAGAGAAGTGAAAAGTAGATTATTGTTAAGTGGTGAGCAGTACATGATAAAGAAGTGGAAAGTAGATTATTGTTAAGTGGTGAGAAATACATGTTAGAGAAGTGGAAAGTAGATAATTGTGACGTAATGAGCAGTACATGTTAAAAAAGTGGAAAGTAGATAATTAAGTAGTGAGAAGTACATGTTAGTTGTTACCTCGTCAATAGGATATATATATATGAGAAGCGACACACACACACACACACACACACACACACACACACACACACACAAAAAAACACATGTTGTCCCGGCCAGGTTAGAGGTTAATTAAGGGGAAGTTCTCTTGTTGGTAAATTGGAAGAGTACTGATTCCTCCTAACTATGCCAGGAAACAGACAGACGCCCTCAGTGGTACTAATAGGGGATCTGTTTGGTGGTATAGTTTGGAGGAATCAGTTGCTCCAGATTTACCAGCAAGAGAACTTCCCCTTAAGGTGGTAATTCTTTTTTGTTACATTGTAGTGCCTTGATTCCTCCAAAGTATGCCAGGAAACAGGACCAGAAGAGCAAAAATAATGGTGTTCTGTTGCTTGGAATAGTTTGGAGGAATCAGTTGCTCCAGATATACCAACAAGATAACTTCCCCTTAATGGAGTAAAACGATGGAAGGGTATGTACAGTCAGACCAGAAAATCCTCTCGTCCACATCGTCGTATTTAAGGCCTTAGTCAAAAACGTTCATGGTATTGACGATGGCCTTGGTACAGATACGATGATTCCAAAGACATACTACACAGCCATCGTATACCCGAACCAAGCCATCCATCGTAAACACCACCATGAATGTTGTTGACTGCAAACCTTAGGCTGGTGATATTAAACTTTATCTTCGACGAAAACAATCCTCGTCTGTATATTGGCATTGCATTATAATGGGAACTGAGAAAAGAAGAGTGTTTTGGTCGGAGATAACGTTTGATACTACTACCCTTAGACCAGAACCCTTTCCCCCTCCCCAACCAACCAATCAATCAACCAACCAATCAATCAATCAATCAGTCAATCAATCAATCAGTCAAGTAATCAATCAACCATCCAATAAACCAACCATCCAACCAACCAACCAACCAATAAACCAACCAACCAACCAACCAACCTTCCAATCAAGCAACCAAGAAACCTACCTACCTACCTACCTACCTACCTACCTACCTACCAACCAACCAACCAACCAACCAACCAACCAACCAACCAACCCAACAACCAACCAACCAACCAATAAACCAACCAACCAACCAACCAACCAATAAACCAACCATCCAACCAACCAACCAACCAACCAACCAATAAACCAACCAACCAACCAACCAACCAACCTATCAACCAACCAACCAACCAACCAACCAACCAATAAACCAACCAACCAACCAACCAACCAACCAACCAATAAACCAACCAACCAACCAACCAACCAACCAACCAACCAACCAATAAACTGTTTTCGAATATACCCCCTTTAAACTCCACCCACCAACCTGTATTAAGGGACCCTGTGATGTAGTCGGATAATTGGAGGTTAGCGAGTCCTTCAAATATTGCCACGAAACACACCCACCTACATTAAAAGGAGCTTGTTTGTTTCGTGGCATAGTCAGAAGGAATCAGAAGCCACCACCAGGTCTCATACACGATTACCACAGGGTCCCTTAACGAATGGTACTGAGTTGTTATACGTAAAATAAAATGGAGTCAACCAATCAACCAATCACTTGTAATGAAACACCCTCAGCTTTGATCCCTCAGGGCGTGGTCATATGGAACCCAGAGGCCCTGTTGTGTGTGTTTGGGAAGTTAGCAGAGTCGAGGGTCAGTTAAGAGACTAAAAACAGTGCACCTATATAATAATAATGATGATGATAATGGTAATAATAATAAAAATAGTAATAATAATAATAATAATGTTAATAATAATATTAAAAATAGTAATAATAATAAAAATAGTAATAATAATAATTATAATAATAATAATAATAATAATAATAATAATAATAATAATAAAAATAATAACAAATATATAATAATAATAAAGGGATAATTGACAAGTATGCAGCCAGTGTGGGCAAAATATACACATTTTTTATATCTATTATATTATTATATTCAATGTATGAATGAGATAATATAATTGAACATTCAGTGTAAAAAATTATTTTGATAAGTACTGATTTGATAATATATATATACAAAATTAGAATATGTAATGGTCTGGTTCAAGGATTAGTTTGGAGGAATCAGTAGCCTTCAATTCACCTACAACAACAACAACATCAACAACAACAACAACAGATAATGGAGGAATCAGTAGCCTCCATTTCACCACCACCACCAAAAACAACAACAACAACACCAGATAATGGAGGAATCAGTAACCTCCATTTCACCTACAACAATAACAACAACAACTACAACATCAACAACAACAACATAAACAGATAATGGATGAATCATTAGCCTCCATTTCACCTACAACAACAACAACAACTACAACAACAACAACAACATCATCAACAACAACATAAACAGATAATGGAGGAATCAGTAGCCTTCATTTCACCTACAACAACAACAACAACATCAACAATAACAACTAGGACAACAACAACAACAGATAATGGATGAATCAGTAGCCTTCATTTCACTTACAACAACAACACCACCACCAACAACAACAACAACAACAGATAATGGAGGAATCAGTAGCCTCCACTTCCCCTACAACAACAACTACAACAACAACATCAACAACAACCACAACAACATCATCAACCAAAACAACATCAACAACAACAACACCAGGTAATGGAGTAATCAGTAGCCTTCATTTCAAC
The DNA here is from genome assembly GCA_033782935.1 of Petrolisthes cinctipes. Classification (NCBI taxonomy): domain Eukaryota; kingdom Metazoa; phylum Arthropoda; class Malacostraca; order Decapoda; family Porcellanidae; genus Petrolisthes; species Petrolisthes cinctipes. Next base: position 122,966 of record JAWQEG010004048.1, on the reverse strand, counting down.
AACACCACCACCCAGATAATCTCCATGAAGCTATAACAAGTAAGAACCTGTCACTTGGAGTAATCCTCTTTGAATATCAGAGTGAGGATGAGCCATGAACAGTGTAGAGAGAGAGAGAGAGAGAGAGAGAGAGAGAGAGAGAGAGAGAGAGAGAGAGAGTGTGTGTATATGTGTGTGTATGTGAGAAAGAGAGAGAGAGAGAGTATGTGCATGTGTGTGTGAGAGCGAGAGTATATATATGTGTGTGTGTATGTGTGTATGCATATATGTTTGTGTGTGTGTGTGTGTGTGTGTGTGTGAGAGAGAGAGAGATTGAGAGAAAGAGAGGGTGTGGTGGTGGGGGTCATGGAGTGAAGTGGTGTGGGGTGTGGTGGGGGTGAGGTTTGAATTATGGAGGGAACTGGGTGTGGTGTGGGTCAGAGAGGGGTGAGTGAGGGGTGAGTGGGGGTGTGGTGGGGTGAGGGGTGTGGTGGAGGGGTGGGGGTAAGAGTTGATGCAGGGGGAGGGGAGGGTTGAGTTGTTGGGGGAGGATGGGGGGAGGGGGAAAGGTGAAGGAATGAAGGAGGTAAAGAGGAGTAGATAGTTCTCTCTCTCTCTCTCTCTCTCTCTCTCTCTCTCTCTCTCTCTCTCCTTGTGTAACCTTGACCTTAGCGTTTCCTCTCTCTCTCTCTCTCTCTCTCTCTCTCTCTCTCTCTCTCTCTCTCTCTCTCTCTCACACATACATCGGATTCTTCCCTCCTTAATCACTTCTTCTTTCTTCCACCTTCCTTCTTTCCTTCCTTCCTTCCTTCCTTCCTTCCTTCCTTCTTTCCTTCACTACTCCTTTCCTCTTCTTCATTTTCTATTCCCTTCTCCTCCAATGTACCTCTTTTTCCTTCTCTCACCCTTCCCCTCCCCTCCATCCCTTCATTTTTTTCTCTACCTCCACTGCACTGTTCTTTTTATCTCCTCCTCCTTCCCCTCTCCTCCTTCTTTCCTTTCTATTTTTCTCTCATCCTCCCTCTCCTTCTTTCCTATCCCTTCTTCTCTGTTCCTCCTTTTCCTTCTCCTTTCATACCCCTTCTTCTCTCATCCTCCTTTTCCTCCTCCTCCTCCTCTTCCACCTCCTCTCCTCTTCCTCCTCCTTCTTCCTATCCCTTCCCCTCTCATCTCCTCTTCCTCCTCCTCCTCCATTCCTATCCTTTTTTACCTCCATCTCCTCGTCCTCTTTTTCTTCCTTCTCCTTTCTCCCTCATTTTCTCCTTATATTTTTCTTCCTGACCAGGTTCGTTAATTGCACACTATAATCACCAACAGGTCAAATCAGGTCAAGTTAGGTTAGGTCATTGGTCGGGTCAGGTTAGATCAGGTCACGTTAAGTTAGGTAATTTGGTCGGATCAGGTTAGATAAGGTCAAGTTAGGTTAGGTTAGATTTGGTCATTTGGTCGGGTCAGGTTAGGTTAGGTAAAGTCAGGTGAAATTAGCAATGTGTCGTTATATTGATCAAATTTAAGGTCAGGAGATTAATTAGATTTTCATAACACCAAGGGACCCTGTGATGTAGTCAGGAAATTGGTTTGTAAATGAGTCCTTCAAATACTGCCACGAAACACACACACACACACACACACCTATATGGAAGGAGCTTGTTTCATGGCATAGTCAGGAGGAATCAGAAGCCTCCAATTCTCATACACAATCACAGGGTCCTAGAAGATTACGTTGATAGTGAAATGTGGGTAGGAAGGACCGTAGACTTTTACCACTTTAAGGGATAATTATTCTCTTGATAAATTGGAAGGTCTCTGATTACTCCATACTATGCCACGAAACGGATCCACTATTAGTACCATTGAGGCCGTCTGTTTCCCAGTTATTGGTTGGAGGATTCAGTAGTCTTCTAATTCACCAACAAGAGAATCTCCCCTTAATAATAATAATAATAATAATATTAATAATAATAATAACAATAACTTTAATAATAATATTAATATTAATAGTTACAATAATAAATAATAATATTATTATTAATAATAATAAAAAAAAAAAAAAAAAAAAAATATATATATATTATATATATATATATATATATATATATATATATATATATATATATATATATATATATATATATATATATATATATATATATATATATATATATATACACACACACACACATATATATATTGAAATATGGGTTGATTTGTCCTTAGAGTTTCACTTTTTTTTTTTTCCCTGGTCGTTTTTTACCCTACAAATTAAGGGGAACTATTAGTACAGTGTTGGTGAATCTGGAGCAATTGATTCCTCCAAACTATTCCAAGCAGTAACAGGCTACGATTAGTATTGTTTTGTTCATCTGGTCCTGTATGTTTCCTGGCATACTTTGGAGGAATCAAGGCACTCCAATGTACCACAAGTATATTATATCTCCTTGAAGAAAACACACACACACACACACACACACACACACATACACACAAAGACACACACACGCACGCACGCACATACACAAACTTACACACACACACATACGAAAACACACTCACACAAAGGTATAATGAGAGAGAGAGAGAGAGAGAGAGAGAGAGAGAGAGAGAGAGAGAGAGAGAGAGAGAGTGTGTGTGTGAGTGTGTGTGTTGTGATGTCATTATGTTGTGAAGGGTTCATTAAATTCTCCCATGTAACTTCCTTCCCCCTCCCACTCCCCCTTTCCTGGTGCCCCCCCTCTCCTGGTACCCCCCTCCCCCTTTCCCTGGTACCCCCCCTCTCCTTCCCCTTCTCTGGTACCCCCCCTTCCACCCCCTAAATCGCCCCCCCCCAACCCAGCCTTTTTGTTTCATTAAATATAATATGTCATCACGAAAAATCTCTCTCTCTCTCCTCTCTCTCTCTCTCTCTCTCTCTCTCTCTCTCTCTCTCTCTCTCTCTCCAATTACGTTACCCTCCTGCACTCTTGAGATTTCTTTGCTATTTTTATTATTATTATTATTATTATTATTATTATTATTATTATTATTATTCTCTTTAATTTTGTGTAATTATTATTATTATTATTATTATTATTATTATTATTATTATTATTATTATTATTATTATTATTATGATCATTATTATTATTATTATTACCCATTTATTGGTGAGTTATATATTACTTTTGTAATTAGGTGATTGGGTCATTTAGTGCCGTCTGTCATTGTATAGAACGTCACTACTTCATTACTAGAATACATTACTAAATTATTATGAGAAAAGATAATTACTCTTTATTTCTAATTTGACCTGTCGATTATTATATACCAGTAATAATTATAGTCTTCCAAGATAAATTGCACAAAACATCACTTGTCAAGCAATTAACAAAATATATATATCAGAACATAAATAATATCTACTCTCTGTTTATTTTACCAGTGGAGAAAAACATAATTATTCCCATTTAAGTGACCCTGTGATGTAGTCAGAAAATTGGAGGTAAGTGTGTCCTTCAATATTGCCACGAAACACACACACATACACCTATATGGAAGGAGCTTGTTTCGAGGCATTGTTAAGAGAAATCAGAAGCCACCAATTCTCATACACGATCACAGGGTCCTTAAGTAATAATTATATATTATGACTTTTGATAGACATTTCCCCTCACAGTAAAGTCGTGGTCAATAATAATAATAATCCACATTGGGGTGACTCATACACACGTTTGACTGCTTCTCTTATTTCGTTAGCTGAGAAACCGTCCAATAATTAGGTTAAAGGGATAGTATGCTTCTGATACATTGGAGCGCCATGATTCCTCCTCAGTATGCCAGGATACAGGACCATATTGACAAAAATAATGGTGTCCTGTTGCTTACAATAGCTTGGAGGAATCAGTTGCTCCAGAATTACCAACACTGTACTACTCTCTTAAGTACCATCTTCTAATTTACTACAAGCAGCTACTCACTCACTATTCAAAACAATAACCCACACACACACACACATCCACATGTGTACTGAAACTTTTGTCCACTACTGTACATTCCAGTTTGTGTATAAGTTTGAGATGTATATGTATTCCAGGATGTGTTATTATTGTCTCTTATATCATTAATTAAGGGACCCTGTGATGTAGTAAGAGAATTGGAAATAAATGAGTCCTTCAAATATTGCCACGAAACACACACACCTCTATGGAAGGAGCCTGTTTCGTGGGCATAGTCAGGAAGAATCATAAGCTTCCAATTCCCACACTCGATCACAGGGTCCACAAGGGGAGATTCTCTTGTTGGTGAATTGGAAGGTCTTTGATTCCTCTATGTCAGGAAGGAAACAGACACCCTCAATGGTACTAATAGGGGATCTGTTTCATGGCATAATTTGGAGGAATCACAGACCTTCCAATTCACCAATAAGAGAATGTACAGCCACAATCAAATAACCACCGACACCTTCCTTCCATCGTGGAAATGAATCAGCATCATATCAAACTACAATCTTACAACACCTTACCTCAAATCAACCCCCACAATTATTATTATGAGGTGCTACAAAATCATACACGTGTTGTTCTTTATTACCAAGATATTTACTAAGAAGGAAGGAAAGTGTTGGTTGATACTATTATTATTATTTTGAGGTGCTGCAAAATCAACACGTGTTGTTCTTTATTACCAAGATATTTTCTAAGATGGAAGGAAAGTGTTGGTGGATGTTATTATTATTATTATTATTATGAGGTGCTGCAAAATCATACACGTGTTGTTCTTTATTACCAAGATATTTACTAAGATGGAAGGAAAGTGTTTGTGGATATTAATGTGTCTGTGCATGTTGGCAAGTAACCTCAATATTTCACCAACGCTTTCGTCAATATTCTCAAGGTTCGGGTTTAGTTTTAAGTTGTGTTGGGTAGGGTTGTAAGTCTTTTAAACCAATACACCTCCTATGACGTCATTATTGCGTCAGGTGTGTTTGTGTGTGTGTGTGTGTCCTCGCTCGAGATAGATAAACACAGTAGAAAACAAGTCATATGCAATGGAATTTATGTGTGCGTGTGTGTGTGTGAGTCATAAGAAATCATAACACAATAGAAGACAAGCGATGGAATGTGTGCGTGTGTGTGTGTATGTGTGTGTGTGTGTGTGTGTGTGTGTGTGTCAAAAGAAATCATAACACAATAGAATACAAGCGATGGAATGTGTGTGTGTTTGTGTACATCTACAACACATACACATACACAGGTACTTACCACATGGTGAAAACAACAGTGACGTCGCTCCCTGTCTGCTAACCAATCAGCTGTTGTCTCCTAGGTCCTGTTGATTTCCTTGTTTTTGTTGTTGTTGTTGATTCTTTTATCGAACAGAGAGAGAGAGAGAGAGAGAGAGAGAGAGAGAGAGAGAGAGAGAGAGAGAGAGAGAGAGAGAGAGAGAGAGAGAGAGAGTGTGTGTGTGAGAGAGAGAGAAAGTGTGTGTGTGTGTGAGAATGGCCGTCCACTCAGGGCAGCGAACAGAAGCAAGCAATGGGGTCACTTCTTGTCTTGTCTCTGCTTCTCTTGTCCTGTTTTTTATATTTATCCTCTCGTGTTGTCTATTTATTTCACAGCCAACACTTTTCCCACCACCACCACCACCACGACGAAACTCATCACCAACACTGACCACCAACTAATAATACTACTGCTAATACTAATACTATTACCACGACGACTTTTTTTGGGGTGTGTGAGGCATTGAGGAGTAGTAGATGATGACAGCACTGACAGCAACAACAACACCATCCTCTCTAGTATCGTGTTTATACCCACAACAAACAACATATACAACAACAGCGACAGAGACGACGGCACGAAGAGATGTCAGGTTAGGGTGGAAGGCTGAGTTGGTTTGTTTGTGGGAATGTGAGTAAATTAGTTAGTTTTAAAGTTAGTTAGTTGTAAAGTTTAAAGTTAGTTAGTGAATAATGTTTTGTTGGTTTGTTTGTTGGTTTGCAGGAGATAGATTGATAGACAGGGACGGAAGTACGCACGCACGAATCACTCACTCACTCACACATTCCCTCACTCCCTGACTGACCAACTGCGTTCTATCGTCCTCGTCGTCTTCTGTATAATTCACCCCGAGCGAGACGTGTTGGTGGAAGCGGTAGGTGGGATTGAAGATGATGATGATGGTGATGATGGTGGTATTATTGATTCCTTCTCCTGCTGCTGTTGGTGGTGCTGGTGGAGGTGGAGGTGGTGGTGGTCACATGGGTCTGCTTGTAGCGCTGTGTGTTGTTGCTGCCTCCACCTTACTCGTTCACACACACCACCACAACAACACATTCTGGGTGTCTGGCTGGCTGGGTGTAGGGTGGGTGTGTGGTGGTGGTAGTAGCTATTGGGGGTGATGGGTAGTGGGGGGACCCTTCACACACCCTTGGGTTCTACGTCACTGGAATTTGCTGGGCCTGTGTTTGCCTCGACTGATTTCCAGACCCTGGCCACGGCTGGAGCGCACCACTCCCACGCACGCGCAACACACACACTCGGCCTCCCGATACGTTTATTTTTACACATATTATTATTACACACTGACTTTCACGACTTTTCCATCCATCCCACATTGATTTTATTTTCCATTTTTTCATATATTATTTTTAGCTATTCCATTTGTAGTTTAAATTGTGTAGAATGCATGTAGAGAATTTTATCGATACGAGAGGCGGTGCGTGAGGTGGTTAGTGACATCTGGCAACTTAGACCATATCAGGTTGGCAGTATTCCGGTACAAACACACACACACACACACACACCTTATTTATTATACGACGTCACTTCATTTCGGTACAGGATGAACGGCCACATGGACAAATATAACACACATTTTCAAGTCGGTTGTCTGTGACGTGTGGGAATGTCATTTACCAAAAATATAATAAAATAAATGAATAAATGAATAAATACTAAGGATAACTGAACTCCTGGCAACCTGACCCCCTTCCTTGGCACACGTACGAACGAATGAACGATAATATTATGGTTAGTATTCGCTCACACTAAGGGTTGCAGGCAAGAATAATATTTGATAGTATTTACGATGGTATGTTATGGTATGGTATGGTATGGTACGATGACTTCATGCATACACACTACACGAACAGCCATCGTATACCGGGTACCACACTAAGGGTCGCAGGCTAGAATAATATTTGATAGTATTTACGATGGTATGGTATGGTATGGATAGTACGATGACTTCATGCATAGTTAGACACACTACACAAATAGCCATCGTATACCGGGTGCCAGACCATCGTAAATACCACCACGAATGTTCTTGCATGTGACCCGAAGGTTGGTTGGTTGGTTGGTTGAGTGTTGTCGGCGATCGAAATTATGCGGAATGAAACCTTACATTTTGACATCGACAGGCGAGGGGAAGGTGAGAGAGAGAGGGGGGGCAGGGAGATAGGGAAGGGGAGAGAGAGAGGGGGCAGGGAGATAGGGAAGGGTCAGGGGGAGAAGGGGGGTAGAGGGTAATGGAGTGTGGGAGGGGGCAGGGAGAGAGGGAGGGGGAAAGGGGAGAGTGTTAGGGGTAAGGGAGAATGGGAGGGGGCTGGGAGAGAGTAGGAGAAGTGGGTAGAGGGAAAGGGCAGAGAGAAAGGGAGAAGTTGGGGGGTATAGGGAAAGGGAGAAGGGGCAGGGAGCGAGGGAGGGGGAGGGTGCAAGGAGAAAAGGAGAAGGGGGGTAGAGAGAGGAGGGGGGGGGAAGAGAGCAAGGGAGAAGGGGGTAGAGGGAAAGGGAGAGAGGGAGAAGGAAGGGGAGTAAAGGGAAAGGGAGGGGGAGAGGGAAAAAGAGGGGGAGGAGGGACTTTTAGATGTATAGAATTTCCAACCAAGGGGAGTGTGTCCTAAGGGGAGATTCTCTTGTTGATAAATTAGAAGGCTACTGATTCCTCCTAACTATGCCAGGAAACATACACACGCCCTCAATGGTGCATGGGTCTGTCTGTTTCCTGGCATACTTTGGAGGACTCGGTTAGTTATTAGCTGTCACAGTTAACCAAAACAGATGACCATTTAAAAAAAAAAAAAATAAAAAAAATAATAATAAAAATAATGATAATAATAAATAATAGTAATAATAATAATAACAATAATATTAATATAAAAAAAATAATACAAACTAAAAAGTAAAATATAAAATAAAAATAATAATAATAATAATAAAAGTTTGTGTGAAAGAGATAAATAGTATTGTAACTGTATGTGTGTATTGTGTGATGTGTATATGTAATGTATATGTGTGTAATTGCACACGTGTAAAGTATATGTGTATTGTGTATGTATTTGTGTATTTTATATGTATATGTGTAATGTGTGTGAGTAATGTATAATAGTGTGATGTATATGAATATGTGATGTAAATGTGTAATGTGTATGTATATGTATAAGTGTGGTATAATGATATGTGTATTGCATTGGTGTCGTATATGTATAGATATGTGTAATGTATAATGATGTAATGGATATGTGTATGTGTGTATACGTGTATATATATATATATATATATATATATATATATATATATATATATATATATATATATATATATATATATATATATATATATATATATATATATATATATATATGTGCATATATGTATGTGTGTATATATGTGTATATATGTATGTGTGTATATACATAAATATAAACTATATGTATAGAGTAAGATTTTGTAAAGCTCATAATCAATTGAATGAGGTTCATTACTGAGTTCACCTGAGTGGAAAGGTGTTCAAATCTCTCTCTCTCTCTCTCTCTCTCTCTCTCTCTCTCTCTCTCTCTCTCTCTCTCTCTCTCTCTCTCTCTCTCTCTCTCTCCTCCAAACTATTCCAGGCAACAAACAGACCACCAATGTCTTAATTAATGTGGTAATTCTTTTTTGGTACATTGGAGTGCCTTGATTCCTCCAAAGTATGCTTATAGGAAACAGGACCAGAGGGGTAAAAATAATGGTGTTCTGTTGCTTGGAATAGTTTGGAGGATTCAGTTACTCCAGAATTACCAACACAAAACTTACTTCCCCCCTTAATGTGGTTCTGTTGTTTCCCGTCATAGTTTGGAGGCATCAAGACACTCCAATGTAAAAAAAAAAAAAAAAAAAAAAAAAAAAAAAATTACCACCTTAAGTAAGAGTACTACCCCATAAACTAATCTAGGATCCAAATTAGGGGTGTAAGGTTGAAAATGTAGTCAGGAAGTAACCTTATTTATCCCTTATCGAGTCAATAATAATAACTATAACAACAACATCAACAATAACAACAACAACACCCTTCCCTTCATTCAACCTTAATGTCCAAAAAGAAAACTACAAAATAATAATTAGGAAGTTAACTTATATTTTCCCCTTAATTTATCAATAATAATATAACTATAACTACAACAACAACAATCATACCACTCATTCAACCTCAATGTCCAAAAAGAAAATTAAAAATTATTATATTTAGGAAGTTAACTTATATTTTCCCCTTAATTTATCTACAACAATAATATCTATAACATCAACAACAACGAACCCAATAATCACTTCACTCAAAAGTAAAAAAAATAAAATGTAAAAAAAATTAGCAAAATTGATTTCAAGAAGTTCCTTTAAATTTCCCTTATAATTTCTACTACAACTATATATTACTACTACAACTACAATACACTTCGAAGGTAATAGTTCGTTGGTAAGCATTTATTTATATTTTTTCATTCATTTGGTTATTTATTCGTGGTAGATAATGTATAGAACCCGACAGATATTGTTTTGATAATTATATGTGTGTGTGTGTGTGTGTGTGTGTGTGTGTATTAAAGTCATGTTCCCTCCTATGCTAAAAGTTTGTACATGGAGTGTGTGTGTGTGTGTGTGTGTGTGTGTGGATAGAGTGTATGTACGTGTGTGTGTATGTATCAAAATCAAGTTCACTCCTATTCTAAAGGTTTGTGTGTGTGTGTGTGTGTGTTATGTTCACTCCTATGCAAAAAGTGTGTGTGTGTGTGAAAATCAAGTTTACATCTATACTAAAAGTTTGCTGCTTTGAACTCTTTACAACATAGACTCTTATAGTACTTGAAGGCCAGGAAAATAATTGTGCTTTGCAGATGGAGTTAATAATTATAGTTATTGGTGTGAAAGATTTTGGTGGTGGTGGTATCAGTAATGTAAAGGTTCAAATGAGTGAGAATAATAATAATAAGAGGGTTTTATAAATATTCACTCACTCTCTCTCTCTCTCTCTCTCTCTCTCTCTCTCTCTCTCTCTCTCTCTCTCTCTCTCTCTCTCTCTCTCTCTCTCAAATGCAAATGCAAAAAAGAAATACATTATACCGTTTTCTTATTATCTCTCTCTCTCTCTCTCTCTCTCTCTCTCTCTCTCTCTCTCTCTCTCTCTCTCACACAATACATTATTTTTATTTCTTTTAAGTTCTTTATTTACCTTTAGTACAAGCCCCAACACTCTGGGGAACGTTGCCGCTAAAAGCCATGAAGTTATTTGATACATGGCGGGAAATTAATATGTGAAAATATATGTAAAGATTTACAGTAATATCATGAAAGAGAACAATGACAAAATTGACACCCACTGACACGAGCCCCTAAACATAATACATTTTGCTAATTTCCACGTGTTACCCCTAAAACAAGATGGGTGAACAGAATCACAGAAAACCATTTAATAACAGGGAGTACACGCTTAGAAATACGGAGACAAGAAAAGAAAAAAATAACGAGAGAGATAGTAAGAACATGATTGAATTTAAGGGAGCCTGTGATCGTGTATGAGACCTGGTGGAGGCTTCTGATTCCTCCTGACTATACCACGAAACAAGCTCCTTCATTGTAGGTGTATGTGTGTGTGTGTGTGTGTGTTTGATTCGTGGCAATATTTGAAGGACTCACTAATTAAGATAATATATTATACAGTGTTGTTGGTAAATTTGGAGCAACTGATGCCTCCTCCTAATCACTCCAAAATAAACCTAACCAAAATATACCTAATCTAACCTAACCTAAATTATCCTAACCTATATTAACATAATCTAACAACAACAACAATAGATCAACACTAAGGTATTTTAATTTGCTAACCTGGTGGTCCTGTTTCCTGGCATACTTTGGAGGAATAATTTGCACCGGATTAATTAAGGGACCCTGTGATGTAGTCAGATACTTGGAGGTAAATGAGTCCTTCAAATATTGCCACGAAACACACAAACACACACACACACATTCTCTCTCCCTAACACACACACACACACACACACCTATATGGAAGGGCATTTGTTTCGTGGCATAGTCAGGAGGAATCAGAAGCCTCCAATTCTCATACACGATCACAGGGTCCTTAAGGTGAGATTCTCTTGTTGGTGAATTGGAAGGCTACTGATTCCTCCCAACTGTGCCACGAAACAAACAGACGTCTTCAATGGTACTAATATGGGATGTGTTGTTTCTTGGCATAGTTTGGAGGAATCACAGACCTTCCAATTCACCAACAACAAATGAATCTCCCCTTAAGGACCCTGTAATTGTGTATGAGAACTGGAGGCTTCTGATTCCTCCTGACCATGCCACGAAACAAGCTCCTTCCATATAGGTGTGTGTGTGTGTGTGTGTGTTAGGGAGAGAGAATGTGTGTGTGTGTGTGTGTGTTTGGAGGCTTCTGATTCCTCCTGACCATACCACGAAAGAAGCTCCTTCCATATAGGTGTGTGTGTGTGTGTTTCGTGGCAATATTTGAAGGACTCATTTACCTTCAATTTTCTGACTACATCACACACAGGGTCCCTTAATTAACCAGCTCTGTATTACCTATCCCATCCTAATTAACCTGCATTATAACCCTCATGTATTTACTTGTATAATTCCTGCTCTATCTTGATTATTTATTATTATTGACATTATTATTGTTACTGTATATGTAAGAGGATTAGTATTATTGTATTATTATTATTATTATTATTATAATTATTATTTTTATTATTATTTACAGTATTATTATTGTTACTATATATAAAAGGTTTGGTATTATTATTATTATTATTTTTATTATTATTATTATTTTTATATTATTATTATTATTATTATTGTTATTATTATTATTATTGTTATTATTATCATTATGATTATTATTATTACTCTTATTATTATTATTATTATTTTTATTATTATTATTATTATTATTATTATTATTATTATTATTATTATTATTATTTACAGTATTATCATTATTATTATTATTATTATTATTATTATTATTATTTACATTATTATTATTATATACATTATTATAACTTGTTGTTCCTGTTGTCAATTTATTCTTAATAGTTCCAATTATATTCCCATATATGTTTCATTAATTTTCTTAACTGGTATTAATATATGTGTATTATTATAGTTTTATTATTATTATTTATATTATTATCATTGTTGTTCTTGTTAATTTACTTTTAATATTGTTACCTTTGTTATCTTATTATTATTATTATTATTATTATTATTTTTATTTTTATTTTTATTATTATTATTATTATTATTATTATTATTATTATTATTATTATTATTTTTATTTTTATTTTTATTATTATTATTATTATTATTATTATTATTATTATTATTATTATTATTATTATTTATATTATTATTATTATTATTATTATTATTATTATTATTAATATTATTATTATTATTATAAATATTACTTTACTTCGGCTGTTATTAATTTCATAACATCATTTATCAACCATCAATATTCATTTATGTAACCTAACCTAAATTAACCTAATCTAACCTAATCTACATTAATCTAACGTAACCTAATCTTACCTAACCCAACTTAAATTATTCTAACCTAACCTAACCAAAATTAATCTAAATTACTGCAACTTAACCAAACTTAACCAAATCTAACCAAACCAAACCTAAGCTAACCTAAATTAACCAAATATAACATAAATTATTATTATTATTATTATTATTGTTATTATTATTATTATTATTGTTATTATTATTATTATTATTATTATTATTATTATTATTATTATTATTATTATTATTATCTTTACGTGTTATTCCATTTATATTTTTATTGTTTTAGTGAAGCATAGGGTAATCGTTTTTATATTTATTTTAATTGTGTTATGTCTTGATATATTTTCTTATGGAGAAGGAAGGATATAATTATTTATGAAGGAACGAGAGAGAAAGTGTTTAAGGGGAAAGTATAGTGTTGGTCAATCTGTAGCATCTGATTCCTCCAACATATTCCAACCAACAGAACGCCATTATATTTATTCATTAATTAGTCCTGTTTCCTGACATACTTTGGAGGAATCAAGGCGCTCCAATGTGCCAAAAGTATATTACTCCCATAAAATTGTAACACTTCTATGAATTGGTAATAGATGAAAAGATAATAGATGAATAGGTAATTATTAATAGATGAACAGATGACTAGGTAATTGATGAATAGGTAATTATTAATAGATTTATATTAAACAAAAAAAAACAATGAAGAAGTGACATAGAATTTTGGATAATAGGAAAAAAGTAAAAATAATTATTAGGTTAGGTTTGGTTCGGTTGGGTTGGGTTTGATTAGGTATGGTTTGGTTAGGTTGAGTTAAGTTAGGTTAGGATAAGTTTGGTTAGATTAGGTTAGATTAAGTTATGATAATGTAGGTTACGTTGGGTAAGATTAGGTAAGGTTAGGTTGGTTAGGTTAGGTTAGGTTAGGTGTGACAGAGTTAGTTTCGGTCATGTTAAGTTAGACTAATGTAGGTTAGGTTAGGTTAGGTTAAATTAGGCTATGTTAGGCTAGGCTTGGTTAGGTTAAGTTAAGTTAGGATAGGCTAGGTTAGACAGGGTTAGGTGAGGTTAGGTTAAGTTTGGTTAAGTTAGGTTAGGATAGGTTGGGCCAGGTTAGGTTAGGTTAGGTTAAGGTAGGTTGGGTCAGGTTGGATTAGGTTAGGTTGGGTCATGTTTGGTTAGGTTAAGATAGGTTGGGTCAGGTTAGAATAGGTTAGGTTGGGTCATGTTTGGTTAGGTTAGGTTAGGCTAGGATAGGTTTGGTTAGGTTAGGTTAGGTTCGGTTGGGTCATATTGGGTCATGTTTGGTTAGGTTAGGTTAGGTTCGGTTGGGTCATGTTGGGTCATGTTTGGTTAGGTTAGGTTAGATGAATATAACTTACTACATCATTAAAGAAAAACACAGATAACAAGAATACATATAGTTGTTTAAAAGAGAATGCAGGTGACATATAAATGAAGGGAACTCTATTACCTTTACTCTGGTCACACACACACACACACACACACACACACACACAAAAGGGAAAAAAACACATTCACCAAAACAATACACACACACACACACACACACACACCAAAACAATACAAACACACAACAGAACAAAACCAAACACATACACCAAAACAGTACACACACACATATACTAAACAAAACACACACACACACACACACACACACACACACACACACACACACAAAACAAAATACAACACACACACACACATATACAAAACAAAATACACACACACACACACATACAAAACAAAATACAACACACACACACACATACAAAACAAAATAAAACACACACACACACACACACATACAAAACAAAATAAAACACACACACACCAACATACAGCAAAAAAAAACAAAAAAACACACACACACACACACACACACATTTTTATCCTGGGGTGAGAAAAGAGGTGAAGGTCTTGTAGGTTAGGTGGTGTTGATGTGTATCTCTCTGTTATGCATGAGAGAGAGAGAGAGAGAGAGAGAGAGAGAGAGAGAGAGAGAGAGAGAGAGAGAGAATAAAGTATATTAGTCAGAAAATTACACACACACACACACACACACACAGGAGAGAGAGAGCAAAGAGTAGAGTAGATTAGATAGAGAAACAGTTAAATGAACAGAACACACACACACACACACATACACCACACAGAGAAAGAGAGAGTAGAGTAGAGTAGAGTAGAGTAAACAGAAAATTAAACAAATAAACAGAGAGAGAGAGAGAGAGAGAGAGAGAGAGAGAGAGAGAGTAGAGTAGATTAGACAGAGAATTAAACAAATGAACACATACAGAGAGAGAGAGAGAGAGAGAGAGAGAGAGAGAGAGAGAGAGAGAGAGAGAGAGAACTAGCTGCATCAATCCCCTCCCTCTCCTCACTATATAATACATAGGGTTCCCACACAACCTATTACCCTCACTGACACTTTTTACTTCAATCATTCAAACTCTATCAAGATGTTTTTATTTTTCTAACAATGTCCCATGCAGGCTATAGTTTGATAATATAAGAGAGAGGAGGGGGGACAGGATGTAGTGCTAAGAAACAGACCGTAGGGTGTTACATAGAGTTACATAGAAACACAGACCACAACAGACCTTACCGTCCACACGAGGTGACCTGATTTGAGGATTACTGGTAGAGAATATATTACTCCCCAGTGATAGTCGTAGATAAGGATAGCAAAGCAGAAGGCTCTCTCCCCACCCTCCACTCCCTCCGGCCTGAGCCGTACAGGAAATAATGTCAGAAGTTATCACCTTGTGGGGTTGGCAGAAATACTCCACAAGGAAAGTTTATAGGAAAGGTAGAGAGTAGGTGAAATTTGACTAACTCGCCACCTGTAATGGGCAAAATTATTCATTAGTAAACATTGTAAGTCGGGGATTAGACGCAAGGTGTTTATCTAAGCGACATTTGAAGCTGTCTATTACGTTACGGGGAAGCCCATTCCATAAGTTGACGACTCGGTTAAAAAAGAAATTCTTGGATTCGTGTGAGTTAAAAGATTTACCTATGATTTTGCAACCGTTTCCTCTCGTGTAGTTTGATTGGTCGATGGTGAAATATTTACTGCATTCCATATTATCTATGCCTTTGATTATTTTGAATACCTGGATTAGGTCACCTCTTAATCTACGTTATGTTAATGGGAATAGATTTAGTTCACTTAGCCGCTCCTCGTACATTATGTTTCTTAGACTTGGTATCATTTTAGTAACCCTACGTTGGACTCATTGCAATTTTGCTATATCTTTCTGGTAGTACGGGCACCAGATTGAACTCAATACTCTATAAGGGGACGGACCAATGAATTATACAAAATAAGGATTGTGTCTTTAGACTTATACTCGAATGCTCTGCCAATAAAGCCAATAGTTTTATTTGCTTTCTTAATTACTTTCGTACACTGCTGACTGGGTTTTAGGTTACTTGATACTGTTATCCCTAAGTCTGTCTCTCGATCCACGCTTTTGAGTTGATTACCATTCAACGAGTAGTTTGCTGATAGGTTACGATGTCCGATGTGGAGAACTTTACATTTATCTGCATTAAAGGACATTTGCCAAGTTTTCGCCCAATTTGACAGTTTATCGAGATTATCTTGCATTTCTTTAGTCAGTGCGTTAGTGAGTACTGTATTTGCAATTTTAGTGTCATCGGCAAACTTCGATATTATGCATGAGAGGCCTTCGTCTATATCGTTTATGTAAACTAGGAATAGGATTGGCCCTAAAACTGACCCCTGTGGCACCCCACTTGTAAAGCCTGTCCAACTAGATGATTTTCCATTTATTACCACGTGTTGTTTTCGGTTTCTTAGCCAGTTCTCTATCCATCTTACTGTATCACCTTGGATTCTGTGTAATTTTAGTATAGTTATTAAGCGTTTATGGGGAACTTTATCAAAGGCCATTTGGAAATCTAGATAAATTATATCTACTGCTTTACTCTTGTCGTATTCATTGAAAATGTCATTTAAGAAGTCTAATAAGTTCGCTAGGCAAGAACGTTTATTACGAAAACCGTGTTGAGTGTCTCTGAGTAAGTTGTTTTCCTCTAAGTGATTTGTAAGTCTATCTCGTATGATTGTCTCTAGCATTTTGCATACGACTGAGGTTAGGCTGATAGGGCGATAGTTGCTAGGTAGAGATTTGCTGACTTTTTAAAATATTGGTGTTACGTTAGCGAGCTTCCATTCGTCTGGTATTGTTCCAGTGTGTAAAGAATAATTAAAGAGCAAAGTCAGAGGTTTTACTATCTCGCTTTTTGCTTCCTTTAATACGCGAGGGGAGATCTTGTCTGGCCTAGGTGACTTATTTGTATTTAATTTTTCAATAAATTTTATCACGTCTCCTTCTGTTATGCTGATATTACTTAATACCTCGGTGTTTTCGTTTTGGACTGTTGTTTCTGCTGGTATATCGTTCGGGTTTTCTGTAGTAATGACTGATGCAAAGAAAGTGTTAAGGATACTACTCATTCGCTCTTCATCTGTGGTAAAGTCCCCATTCTCATCAAGTAGTGGTCCGATAGTTGACGTGAGTACTTTCTTATGCCGAATATAACTGTAGAACTCTTTCGAGTTTGTCTTACTTTGATTTGCAATGTGTTTTTCAATGGTCTTTTTACTCTGTTTGATTAACTTTTTGGCTGTTCTTCGTAAGTCTGTAAACTTGGCCCGCTCGTCATTGTCGTCTGTGATTTTTACTCTATTATGGGCGTTCATTTTGGCGCGTAAACAGTCGGCTATCTCTTTACTCCACCACTTGGGTTTTAAGTTTTGTGCTGAACGTCGGTTTTTTAACGGTATGCTATCTTTGACCGCTTTTGCGTACGCATTAGTGAAAAAGTTCCATTGTGTATTAATGTTAATAGTGTCTCGCAGACATTTCCAATCGGTATCTTTTAGTATCGCTCTGAGTTGTTGAAAATGAGCTTTTCTAATGTCGGGGATTTTTTCGTAGCTGTAATTTATTTCGCTTCTATTAAAGTTTATACTGAATGTGATTATGCGGCAGTTGCTATTAGTAAACTCATCACCCACGTTAATATGTGTGTGTTGTGTTGGTTTGGGCTGGATTGTGTGTGTGTGATTTTTGTTGTGTTGTTTTGTGCTGTGTGTGTGTGTGTGTGTGTGTGTGTTTTTTTTTTTTTTTTTTTTTTTGTATATGCACTGGCCTCCTGGTCTAGTATATTGTCTTACTTTTGGTATATAAGTTTTATTAATGATTTTAATTTAATTCTAATAATTATTTTTATTTAATTCTAATAATTATCTTTATTTAATTATAATAATTATTTATATTTGATTATAATAAATAGTTTTCTTTCGGTCAATAAAATAAAAAAGCATATGTCACTCATCATTTACACAACAATGGAATAATCAAAACCAGTATTCCAGATATTTACACACACACACACACACACACACACACAGACCCACATACAGATAAACACACACACACACACATACACACACACACACATAAACACATACACACACACACACACACACACACACACACACACAGACACACACACACAGGTAATCATCTACAATTTACACCAAATATTAATACATGCAGGTGATAATAAAAAAAAATTACAATAAGCATTCACACACGTAGGCAATAATCTCAAGAAAAATTAACACGAAAATTTACAATAATTATTTATACAACTGGATGATATATTTCAAAGATATACACGAAATAATTTGATACACCTTATGATTTATGTATGTATAGTCGGCGGTAAATGTCCTGCCGTCTCACTATATGCATCTTAATTAATTAATGGATAAAATAAAAGACTAATAATCAGACAAACACATTCACTAATACTGAATTACAATATTTATGAGGGGGCAAATTAAAATGCTTTATATATATATTTTTTTTGTTTACGAGTCTGTGAAGCTTATATTTATTTCCATACAATATTTTACGACATGGCAGATGTGACGAGAGAAATTTTGCCCCAGACTGTTGTGCACTTAAGGGGAGATTCTTGTTGTGTTTGTGAATTGGAAGGTCTGTGATTCCTCCAAACTATGCCACGAAACAGACAGATCCCTTATTAATACCATTAAAGGTGTCTGTCTGTCTGTTTTCTGGTGTAGGTAGGAGGAATTAGTGGCCTTCCAATTCACCAACAAGAGAATATCCCCTTAACACCAAACAATGTCTTATTTATGTTTACGATTTACAAACACCGTCGTCTGATTACAACATAAACTCACACACACACACACACACACACACACACACACACACACACACACAGACAAAAAGGACCGAAATCACAATATAAACACACACAACAACGTAAACACACAATAACATAAACACATAACAACACACACACACACACACACACACACACACACGCACAGACAACATAAACACACACACATACACACACAAATGATTGAAATGGCACCCCTCCCCCCTGTTGACACCACAGAGGAAATGGGGTAGGTAGGAGGAGGGACTGTGTATATTTAAGAAGAGGTGAGGCCATTTCTCTGACCACACTCTCTCTCAAGCAGGCAGACACACAGGTTACAAGGAGTTACAAGGAAAAGAAGTACCCTAGGGGACCTTACGAACCATACAAAGAGGGTACCTGTGGGTTTAGTTGCGCAAGTAGGCGACCGTCCTCGAATGTGTCATGTGAAACCATCAAGGAACACTCGCACAACTGCTTAAACACCTAGACGGTGGTTTAAGGCTTTGTCTAATCTGGACTTGAACTGATCCACAGAGTTGCTGTTGACTACATCAGCAGGAAGCGCGTTCCAAGTACCGCAGATGCTGTATGTAAAGAATTTACCACACAGATCACGGTTGTATCGCTTCAGTTCAAGTTTGTAGCCATGATTCCTGGTTGTGCCCTCACTGAGTTGGAAAATGTCCCTGTAGTCTACATTGTCAAAGCCTCGTAGTATTTTAAACACTTCGATAAGCTGACCATGCAGTCTCCGGGTTTCCAAAGAGAACAGGTCGAGTTCTACCAACCGATCTTTATAGCTCTTGTGTCTAAGAGAGGGTATAAGTTTGGTTGCCCTGGCTTGCACTCGTTCCAATCTCGCGATATCCTTCCGGTAAGAAGGACTCCAAAACTGGACTGCATACTCCAGGTGCGGTCGGACAAGGGAATTGTACAGACAAAGTACTATCTCCTTGTTCCGATATCCAAACTGTCGCTTTATGTACCCTAACATCCTTTGGGCTTTCTTCTCAGCCTCAATACACTGCTTTGAGAACTTGAGGTCGCTGGTGATAGTTACACCCAAGTCTTTCTCAGTATCAGTGCATACGAGAGCATTGCCCTTAAGGTTATACTCTGTTCGGGGGTTTCTGTGGCCTATATGCATAACTTTGCATTTGTTCACGTTAAATGGCATTTGCCACGTGTCAGACCACTCCCCTATCTTCCTAAGATCTTCTTGTAAGCGGGTAGTATTTCCTTCTTTCGCGACATTCATACCAAGCTTAGTATCATCGGCGAATTTGGAAATCTTGGCAACCATGTCACCATCCACGTCATTAACATAGATGATAAACAGTAGTGGTCCCAGAACAGAACCTTGGGGAACACCGCTAGTAATGGGCACCCACTCTGAAGCCTGTCCATTCACTACCACCCGCTGCCGTCTGTCACTTAGCCAGTTCTCTATCCAATTTGCCACATTTCCGTCTATGCCCAGTGCCCGCACTTTCCGAAGGAGGCGGCGGTGGGGTACCTTATCAAAGGCTTTCTGAAAGTCTAAGTAGACAACATCGACCGCTTTATCCCGATCATGCTCACTGAAAACAAAATGGAAGAATTCCACCAGATTTGTGAGGCATGACCGGTGCTGCCGGAACCCATGCTGGGAACCCCTCAGTAGCAAATTTGATTCTAAGTGTGCTGTTATTTTGTCCACCATGATGCTCTCCATGAGTTTACAGACTATCGAGGTTAAACTGATGGGTCTGTAGTTTGACGGTTGGCTAGCATCTCCCTTCTTGAAGATAGGAGTCACCTCTGCCTCACGCCAGTCTCTAGGAACGCATCCAGTCTGGATTACCCTGTTGAAGACCTTGCACAGGTGCCGTGATACTTCACCATGCATTTCTTTCAACACTCTAGGTAAGAACCCATCCGGACCGGGGGACTTGTTTGCTTTTAATTCGATTGTTTTTCTCTCAATTTCTTCTTGGGTGAAGACCATTGACTCCAACTTCTCACTGAAGGAGTCCAAAGGTTCGGGAATGGGACCACTCTCCTCAGAGAACACAGAAGAGAAGTACTCATTTAAGAGGTTAGCATTTTCTGCATCAGAGTGCATCAATGCTCCATCCTCATTCACCAAGGGACCGATCCTGCGTCGGATTGGTTTACGGCCATTCACATAACTGAAAAACTCCTTGGGGTTCTCTTTGCAGAGTCTAGCCACACGGACCTCCTCAGCACGCTTAGCCGCCCTTATTTTGGACTTCACGTTTCGATTCAGTCTTCTATGACCGTCAAAGTCCCCAGATGTCTTCGCTCGACGATACGCAGTTCTCCTCTCCCGTAGTAGGTTACAGATTTCCCGATTAAACCACTTCGGTTGAATGAACTTCTGACCTGTTCCCTTCAGAGGAATAAAGCGCGACTGAAGTTCCATGAAGGAAGACAAGAATGACCTCAACATATCATCAGCACTCTCTCCCTCCTCTAGTTCCATTTCGGCAACGCCTTCACGAAGACCTGCAAAGTTCGCTCTCTCCATGTCTAATTTTCTATGCACTGGGATCACGGTCTCCATATTAGGGACCTTAACTGAAAATCTTATATACTTGTGGTCGCTTCCACCTATTTCTTCATTTACAGAGAGGTCTTGAATGATGTCATCCTCGGAGGTGAGGACCAAGTCGAGTATGTTAGCACCTCTTGTTGGCTCCCTTACCCATTGAGTGAGGAATTCATCATTTACAAACTCCAAGAGTGGTGTGTTCTCGGCAGAGGGCTCTCTGGTTTCCCAGTCAACATGTGTGTTGAAGTCCCCCATAAGGATGCACACCCTGCCGTCCACTAGTTCACCCAGCAACTGGTATAGGTCCCTGTCCATCTCATTGAGTTGTCCAGGGGGTCTATAAAGCAGCAGGGTTCTGTATTTTGCAGTGCCTATTTCTAGGTCAACTCCAAGGAGCTCGTGGTTCGATGTGATGTTGCAGGTCATCGATTTGATAGAGTTCTTTACATACAACAGCACACCATCACCCCCTCTGTCCTCTCTATCTTTGTGGAAGAGTTGGTAGCCTGGAATCACGAATTCCCCTTCAAGATCTCTGTCTGAGGTTCTCAACCATGACTCTGTTATGCCACCATCTCGGGTTCCTCTGTCGCAACGAGGGCCCGCAGTTCCAAAAACTTGTTTCGGATGGACCTGGCATTGAACAATAGAACCTTCAGGGAACCCCCAACTGCAGGGCTCCCTATACTCTTCCGTTTCCCGGTTTGGTCATTGTCTTGGTAGTGCTGGGGATATCCTTCTTCAGGATCTCAGCGAATGTCTTCTCTGGGGTCACTCTAGCATAGCGACGAGGGCTCTCCTCCACGCTCGGTCAAGTGCTCCTGAGACATCGTCGGACAGTGTCTTCCATTAATTTGGAAAGCACTTCTTTCCCCTTTGGTGAGAGATGTGTGCCATCCCTCTGGTAGAGGTCGTCTCTACCAAAGAGTGAGGTGTAGGGGTCCACAAAGAACACCCCCTCGGCAGTACACAAATCAGCCAGGCGCTGATTTACTGCAATGTTCTTTGACAGAGCAGTCCCTAAAGGGCCTCTCCTTGGGAGCATGCCAACAACTACCCTTCTGCGGGTTTTTAACCCACAGTCATCTACTGCACCGAGCACATCCGAGAGGACTCCTTCGGTCATGCCTACTCTACCATTTCTCAGGTAGATGTCATTGCCACTCACCATGAGTGCAATGACAGCAGATCTGGACGTTTGGATCCTCTCAGCTTCCTTTCGGAGGTCAGCATTGCCACAGCCTGGCAAACAATTCACCTTCACAGAAGTGTGAAGGCGATCTGCCATTAGGGGTTGCAGCCCTCGTGCCTGGGAATCACCTACAATGTGTATTTCCACAGGCCTCTCCTTGGTAGGAGCACGAGATGCTTTTTGAGGAACCCGAGAGTGTTTTGAATTCCTGCCGGGCTCGTCACTTCCTCCAGGTTGCTTCTTCTTCTTCTTTTCCTTCTTCATTTTCTTTTCCTTCTTATTTGATTCCTCACTTTCCTCTAATCCCTCCTCAACTGTCTTCTTGGGTTTTTCTCCCTTCTCCATATTCCCTTCCTCTTTTCCATCACACTTTTCTGCAGTCTCTTTTCCTTCTGCAGTCTCTTTTCCCTCTTCATTGTTGTTGTTGTTCTTCTTGTTGTTCTTCTTCTTGTTCTTTACCGCCGTGGTGGAGCTCTCCGGTGAAGAAGCTCCTTGGACTGCCTTGTCTCTCACATGGCAGTCACACCTCTGTGAGTCCATTCGGAGAACTTCCTCCTTTAGGGAGTTGTTCTCCTTCGTGAGCAGTGAGATGTGCTTCATCAACCTCTCCTCGAGTTTGCAAAAGTCGCAGACACTCGAGGAGTCTAGGTTGCTCGCACTCCTCCCGCTGAAGTCCTCACACCAGCGGTACACCTTGCATGTAGTACATGTAAATTTTCTTGCTGATGGACCAGTCATCTTGCTCTAATTCAATTTAAGACCAATAATACAATAGAAAAGGTAATGTGATTTGGTCTCGCATAAGTCTCATCCGCCTACTTCCAGAAGGTTTTCAGTCGTTCGGCCAACAGAAACCCTTATGAGCCAAGCACACCAACCCTAAGGTCTCCCCTGGGCCGGACAGCCCCAATCGTGCCGCAGCTCCCAACTGAGCAGCACAAGAGTCCTAAGTAAATGGGACTCTGATTTTTCGACAGGGGTGCTTGAAGTGTAACCGTCGTCCTACTAATCCCTACTAATCCTCCATCCACGGCCAAACTTAAAGCAAATAGTAAAACTAAATGCCCAAGACTTAATCCGAGATCTTTTACTGGCCTGGCAGCCAGCGAGGCACGAAAGCTCTCTCACCAAAGAGCAGTCGAGCCTTTAGGCACCTAAGAACGGTCACAGGGAGCTGGTCAGGCTTATTAATCTAAGAGAATACCTACGGGGGTCCTGAGGCATCTCCATTACTCGTACCCCACACGCCTGAGATCCCTTCAATCTCAGCCCTTTCGAAACCTGTGAGCGTTAAAAGGCGTTGTTTTAGGAGGTTCCAAAGCCTCCCTTCTCACACGGCATAAGGTGAGGTCCTTAACAATAAAAACTTATATCGAAAGTGATGAAGATTTTTTTATTTTATTTTTTTTTTATTTTATTTTTTTGTTAGGACAGTTGAAGAGCAGTTGTGAAACTTAATATTAACATGAAGATTTGACAACTCTTAGTCAGGATCCTAATAACACTACCTTTCTGGCATGGGTAACCCAACTGGACTAAATGTTCCCCAGCATAGCTAGCAAAATTCAAACAGATCACACAAGCTCTCTCACCGACGGCAAGGTGGTTGTCTCGAGAGAGACAGGTAGAGAGAGAGAGAGAGAGAGAGAGAGAGAGAGAGAGAGAGAGAGAGAGAGATTGGTGATTCGGTGCACATATTTGGTGTTAATATAAAGAAGAAAAAAATAACATAATATATATAATGTACAGTAACGAGCAATAATAATAATAATAATAATAATAAGTCTCCAGATGTTGTTGTTGATGTTGTTGTTGTTGTTTGGAATCATCATGTGACATACCACGGAACCAATTACAACAAACAACACTATTTTTTTTATCCTGCCACACACACACACACACACACACACACATGTTGTTTCGTGGCATAGTCAGGAGGAATCAGAAGCCTCCACCAAGTCTCATACACAAATTTGAAGTCCATTATTTCGTGTTTAGGTAAATCTGGAGCAACTGATTCCTCCAAACTATTCCAAGCAACAACAACAACAGGCCACCACAATTTTTTTTTTTTTTTTTTAGTTAATCTTGTCCTGTTGTTTCCTGGCCTACCTTAGTGGAGGAATTGAGGCACTCCAATATACCAAAAGTATATTCAAAGCAAGCACATCTGTGTACTTATTATTATCAATATTGTTCTTGTTATTATTATCGTTATTATTATTTTTATCATTATTATTATTAGTAGTAGTATATTAGTACTATTATTGTTATTATTATTATTTTTATTATTAGTAGTAGTAGTACTATTATTATTATTATTATTATTATTATTTTTATATATATTTGTATTTTTATATTTATTTTTATTTTTATTTTCAGTACTATTGTTATTATTATTATTATTATTATTATTATTATTATTATTATTATTATTATTATTATTATTATTATTATTATTATTAGTGAGTGTAGTACTAGTGTTGGTGTTTGTTTCGTTACAGGTGTGATTAAGATGGCAGACAGCGAGGACCAACCTTGTATCCGGGTGGGCATGGCATACGTAAGTAAAGACGGCCGGCCACACATACCCACAGTCCACCTCAAAGCCGGGACTGAAAGTTGGCAGGGTTTAGATTGCCTCATGTACTGTACACACACACACACACACACACTCAGGCGGCCTCAAGGCAGACTGTTCAATATTGCCAGTCTGAGGGTGATATGTATACCATTGCACAGACAGGCCTCAAGGTCCCACTGAAGGCCCGGCCGGAACAAAAACTAAAGCAGCTTGAATTTGCTCTGATCTGGCCTTGAGGTGGACTGAGCTGAGAGTGTGTGGTTCCCTTAAGGTGCAAGAAGTGCAGTGTTGGTAAATCTGGAGCAACCGATTCTTCCAAACTATTCCATGCAACAAAACACCATTATTTTTGTTCATTTAGTCCTGTTTCATGGCATATTTTTGTTGGAACCAAGGTACTCCAATGTATGTACCAAAAGTGAATTACCCCCTTTAACGTTGGTGGAGATGTGCTGTTGTTTGTTTTTGTTAATATTTTTTTGTCTTTTGCTTTTTCTTTTCTTGTAATTTGTCTTTGTTGTGCGGCTACACCTCTCTCTCTCTCTCTCTCTCTCTCTCTCTCTCTCTCTCTCTCTCTCTCTCTCTCTCTCTCTCTCTCTCATGTGGGTTGGTTCCAGTTTAGACATAATTCTTGTCTTCCTTCCTTTTCAGTTCCAGTTAAATCCAGATCATTGCTTTCCAGTTTCCCTCTATTCCAGTCCACACTTTATTCTTCTCTCCCTCCAGTCCCCTCCAGTCCATTCTTTTTTCCTTTCCAGTTCTTTGCAGTCCATTCTTCTCACCCTTCCAGTCTTCTATCCTTTCCAGTTTTCCTCTATTCCATTCCACACCTTATTCTTCTAACCCTTCCAGTTCCCTCCAGTTAATTCATTCTTCCCTCCCTCTCCTTCCAGTTAATTAATTCTTCTCTCCCTTCCCCTTCCAGTTCCCTCCAGTTAATTCATTCTTCCCTCCCTCTCCTTTCCAGTTAATTCATTCTTCCCTCCCTCTCCTTCCAGTTAATTCATTCTTCCCTCCCTCTCCTTCCCTCTCCTTCCAGTTAATTAATTCTTCCCTCTCTCTCCTTCCAGTTCCCTCCAGCTCATTCATCATCCTCTCCTCCCTTCCCTTCCAGTTTTCCTCTATTCCAGTCCACACCACATTCTTCTAACCATTCCAGTTCCCCCCAGTTAATTCATTCTTCCCTTCCTCTCCTTTCCAGTTAATTAATTCTTCCTTCCCTCTCCTTCCAGTTCCCTCCACACATCTATAGTTTGCCTCCCAATACCACCTCGTCCAGTACAGCTGTTGGTGTCATTCCCCAGTTAATTGGATTGGTGGCAGACCGTATTGGAAGATGGTGTGTAGTGGTGGTGGTAGTGGTGGTAGTGTGTGTTATGGTGGTGGTGGTAGTAGATGTAGTGGTAGTGGTGGTAGTGTGTGTTATGGTGGTGGTGGTAGTAGATGTAGTGGTGGTGGTAGTGGTGGTGGTGGTGGTAGTAGATGTAATGGTGGTGGTAGTGGTGGTAGTAGATGTATTGGTGGTGGTATTGCTAGTGTGTGTTATGGTGGTGGTGGTAGTGGTAATGTGTGTTATAGTGGTAGTAGTGGTGGTAGTGGTGGTATTAGATGTAGTGGTGGTGATAGTACTGGTAGTGGTGGAAGGAGAGTGTCGGTGGATTTTTTTTTTTTTTTTTTTTTTTTTTTTTTGATGTTCATAAGAAACCAAATATATCTCTATAACTCTGCAATGTCATAAGTGAAAATGGTACATAAAAAATCATAAGTATTATAAGCATTTGCGTTTCAAGGGAGGGTTCCTCTTTCTATTATCACCTTTTTTCCTCGGACGCCATATGACCTCGCTGTTGTGGCACCTAAATTCAATCAGTTAATCAATCAAACCTCATTCTAATTATGATTTAGTTTTTCATTTCCATTTTAGTATAGTACAACCAAGACAAATCTCAAAACAGCTTATTTTAAATTTGAAATAATCAGACTCTTCCCCCAAAGAAAAAATTGATGTACAGTCGTGGTCAATAATCATCATCATCATCATCATTGGAGTGACTCATATTAACCTTTGACAGCTTCGCTTCCCTCTGTTCGTTAGCTGGTAAACTTTCCAATGAGTAGTTTAAGTAGCATTTTCTAATTAACTATAAGCACTTACTCACTATTCAAAACAATAACACACACACACACACACACACACACACACACACACACACACACACAGAAATAAGTGGCATATCTAATTTACTACAAGCAGCTACTCACTATTCAAAACAATAACACACACATACACACACACACAGGAATAAGTAGCATATTCTAATTTACTACAAGCAGTTACTCCCTATTCAAAACAATAATATTAAGATGACGACGTGAAAACATTAGTGAGCAGTTTGTTTGAGTTATGCATATGTGTATTAAAACTTATGTTCACCACTGTACAGACCAAAAGTTCATTCCCTTAGCCAGCCAACCACAATAAAACTAAATCACCTGTGCTTCGAATGACTAAACAACAGAGGGTAGATGGTGAAATGTGTTTAAGGGGGTAATACACTTTTGTTACATTGGAGTGCCATGATTCCTCCAAACTATGCCAGGAAACAAAACAAGATGGACAAAAATAATGGTGTTTTGTTGCTTGGAATAGTTTGGAGGGATCAGTTGCTCCAGATTTACCAACACTGTACTTCCCCCATAATTAAGTTGTTGGAACCACTAAAAAAATGTAGTCATATTGTTTACAGCATAATACGTACAGTTGCTTCCATTAGTAACTAGCACAACAACGTCCGGTGGTGGGTATGGTGAAATGTGCCACCACTGTGTTTGTTTACTCATATTAATAATTTACGAATAGACAGAACTCACCCTTATTACTGCTGTAGTATCCACCATGAGGACGCACGCTATGTAAATAAACACAGTAAATAAACCCACCACCCGACGCTGTGCTCGTTAATAGTGAAGGCAACTGTATATGATATCTAATTTGTTTCCTCTCTCTCTCTCTCTCTCTCTCTCTCTCTCTCTCTCTCTCTCTCTCTCTCTCTCTCTCTCTTGTCTGTGGTGGTGGTGGATGCAGTGTGGTGTACATTGGAAACCCCGAGGAGACCTATGGCTTAAAACTTGACAACGGCTCCTGGACTGGTGTTATTGGCATGATGACGAGAGGCGTGAGTAAACAACACAACACACACGTAACACACACGTACTTTAGAGGGGTGAGTAAAGAACACAACACACACATAACACACAACACACACGTACTTTAGAGGAATGAGTAAACAACACAACACACACATAACACACAACACACACGTACTTTAGAGGAATGAGTAAACAACACAACACACACATAACACACAACACACACGTACTTTAGAGGAATGAGTACACAACACAACACACACATAACACACAACACACACGTACTTTAGAGGAATGAGTAAACAACACAACACACACATAACACACAACACACGCGTACTTTAGAGGAATGAGTAAACAACACAACACACACACAACACACATGTACTTTAGAGGAATGAGAAAACAACACAACACACACATAACACACAACCACACATGTACTTTAGAAGGGTGAGTAAAGAACAGTGTAGCAAGAAGTGTTCAGTCAACCTGTGTGTGTGTGTGTATATATATATATATTTTAGAAAAGTGTTCAGATATGCAGTTTTATACTCACAGATACCACACAACACATTTACTCTAGAGGGGTGAGTAAACAACAGTATAACAATAAGTGTTCAGTCAGCTGTTATTACTATTATTATTATTATTATTATAACAATTATTATTACTATTATAATTATTATTACTACTATTATTATTTTTATTATTATTACTATTATTATTATTATTCTTATTATTATTCTTATTATTCTTATTATTATTATTTTTATTATTAGTATTAGTATTAGTATTATTTTTATTATTAGTATTAGTATTATCATTATTATCATTATTATTATTATTATTATTGTTATTATTAGTTTAATTTTTGTTTATTAAATATATATATATATGTATTTATCTATTTATTCATATTTTATTTATATATTTTTTTCAGGAGACGGACCTCAGCTCAGCCATGGCCT
Source organism: Petrolisthes cinctipes (assembly GCA_033782935.1). Lineage (NCBI taxonomy): Eukaryota > Metazoa > Arthropoda > Malacostraca > Decapoda > Porcellanidae > Petrolisthes > Petrolisthes cinctipes. Next base: position 93,436 of record JAWQEG010004048.1, on the reverse strand, counting down.
TAGACCCCTACAGGTACGATGTTGGCGACACTAGTGAGTATGTGTTGATGGATGAACACACCGCTGCCTATGTCCGGCCAGGGGTACAGTCTGACATTGCTGGATTCCTCAAGCCATTCACTCCTGTGGTAAACAAACTAACTAACATACTAACCAATGAATAAATAAATAAAGAAATTAATAACAAACAAACAAACACAAACTAGCTAACTAACCAACAAACAAACAAATAAACAAGCCAACAAACAATTAGATAAACAACCAACCAACCAACAAACAAACAAACATAAATAACCAACAAACAAATAAATAAATAAATAACCAACAAACAAATAAACAAATACATAACCAACAAACAGCCAAACAAACAAAGAAATAAACAAACAAACCAACAAACAAATAAGTAACCAACCAACAAACAAATAAATAAAAAACAAACAAACAAACCCACAAACCAACTAACCAAGCAAACAAACAAACAATCAAACAAACAAACGACTGTCTCACTGTTTTGTGTATTTTCAACGGCACTCACTTGGAATAATGCAACCATAATACTAAGGTAAATATGGCTTTATTTACTTGGTATGTATTTATTATTATTACTATTATTATTATTATTATTATTATTATTATTGTTATTATTATTATTATTATTATTATTGTTATTATTGTTATTATTATTATTATTGTTATTATTGTTATTATTATTATTATTATTATTATTATTATTATTATTGTTATTATTGTTATTATTATTATTATTATTGTTATTATTATTATTATTATTATTATTATTATTGTTATTATTATTATTATTATTATTATTATTGTTTTATTTATTTATTTATTTATTTATTTATTTATTTATAGCTACTGTATATTTACCTTGGTACCTACTGCTTTTATTTAATTCCTCCTCCCCCCTCCCCCCTTCTCCACATATTCACTCATCCCCCCTCTCTTATTGTTATACACTCCCCCCCTCCTATTGTTATTCACTCCCCCCCTTCTATTGTTATTCACTCCCCCCTCCCTCTCCTTTTGTTATTCACTCCCCCCTCCCTCTCCTATTGTTATTCACTCCCCCCTCCCTCTCCTATTGTTATTCACTCCCCCCCTCCCTCTCCTATTGTTATTCACTCCCCCCTCCCTCTCCTATTGTTATTCACTCCCCCCTCCCTCTCCTATTGTTATTCACTCCCCCCTCCCTCTCCTATTGTTATTCACTCCCCCCTCCCTCTCCTATTGTTATTCACTCCCCCCTCCCTCTCCTATTGTTATACACTCCCCCCTCCCTCTCCTATTGTTATTCACTCCCCCCTCCCTCTCCTATTGTTATACACTCCCCCCTCCCTCTCCTATTGTTATTCACTCCCCCCTCCCTCTCCTATTGTTATTCACTCCCCCCTCCCTCTCCTATTGTTATACATTCCCCCCTCCCTCTCCTATTGTTATTCACTACCCCCATTGTTCTACATTTCCCCCCTCACCCCCATAACACCTTAACCTCCCCCATCCCCCCCATAATACTTTAATTAACTTCCCCCCCTCTCCCTCCCCCCCCCACCTACCACACCTATGTTATAAAATGATTCACCAAATTCCAATAATCACACAATGTATGTATGTATGTATGTATACCCTAAACCTGAGCAAGTCACCCCAACACCCCTACAGGGAATCGAACCTTCCCCTCCCCCATTCCCCCCGTCATTATAAAACATGTATCGTAATGGAGTCACGGTCAAAAGTCGAGGTGAATAAATAAATAACTAAATAGATAAATAATGAGCCACTTGAATGTAACTTTTCCATAAATCAGTATCTATATTTTCACATTGTCATTTTTGTCAAGTGTGTTTCGTTGGGAGGTGATGCAGGACTTGTGATCGTGACTGTACGAAGGTACGTTCACTCAGCCATCCTCACTATCTAGTTATAACAAGCAAGTACAGCCACAATCAAATATCCACCGACACTTTCCTTCCATCGTGCAAATAAATTGGTATCATATTAGAATATAATCATACAACAACACCTTACGTCAACTCAACCCCCTCAATTATTATTATGTTGTCTTGCAAAATCATACATGTGTTGTTCTATATTACCAAGATATTTACTACGATGGAAGGAAAGTGTTGGTGGTTATTTGATTGTGGCTGTACCTGTTATTAGAAGGACACAGCAAACAACAACAACAACAGTGGTTATAGGTATGGTACTGCAGAAGGCGAAGAAGGAGAGGAGGAGGAGGGGGAGATCTAGTTGAATATTTTTGGGCCCCGTGATGTAGTCAGAGAAATGGAGGTTAGTGAGTCCTTCAAACATTGCCACGAAACACACACACACCTACTGTACAGCCACAATCAAATATCCACGGACACTCTCATTCCATTGTTGTAAATATCTTGTTAATAAAGAACAACACGTGTATGATTTTGCAGCACTTCATAATAATAATTGAGGGGGTTGAGTTGACGTAAGGTGTTGTTGTATGATTATATTTTGGTATGATACTGATTATTTTGCACGATGGAAGGAAAGTGTAAGTTGTTGGTTATTTGATTGTGGCTGTACAGTGAAGTAACTTGTTTTCGTGGCATAGTCAGGAGGAATCAACAGAAGCCTCCACCAAGTCTCATACACGATCACAGGGACCTTAATGGATTTTCTTTTGTGTGTGTGTGTGTGTGTGTGTGTGTGTGTGTGTGTGTGTGTGTGAGACAGGTGTGGGTGTTGGTGTTTGGGACAGTGTTGGTGGTGCTGGCCTCCCTCTCCCTCCTCACTCTCACTCATAGCTCTCTCAAATCGTCTGACAGGTGAGTGAAATTAGGCTAATCTCTCTCTCTCTCTCTCTCTCTCTCTCTGTCTGTCTGTCTCTCTCTCTCTCTCTCTCTCTCACACACACACACACACCGTCTGCTAGGTGAGTAAGCTAATGTCTCTCTCTCTCTCTCTCTCTCTCTCTCTCTCTCTCTCTCTCTCTCTCTCTCTCTCTCTCTCTCTCAAACCATCTGCCAGTCGAGTGAAATAATCTCTCTCTCTCTCTCTCTCTCTCTCTCTCTCTCTCTCTCTCTCTCTCTCTCTCTCTCTCTTGGATTTAAAGTAGTTATCTCTCAGAAGTCTATAAACAGAGTGTGTATAAGTCAAATGGTGTATAGTGAGGATTAACCTTGCACTCTATAAATCCCTCCCATCCCTCTCCATTCCCAACTTAAAACCATCCCTCTCTTCCCATCCCAACCCTTCCCTCCCCTTCCTAATATAACTCGTCCCATCCCTCTCCAACCACTCCCCATCACAATATAAAACCGTCCCTCTCTTTCCATTCGACCCCTTCCCTTCCCTCCCCTTCCTAATATAACTCGTCCCATCCCTTCCCTTCCCTCCTCTTCCTAATATAACTCATCCCATCCCACCCCAACCCCTCCCCATCCCAAATCAGCTGAATCCCTTCCCTTTCCCACTTTAAAAAATGTCCCATCCCTCCCCCTTTCTTCCCCTTCCCAACAATTCCCATCATTAACTCCTCCCCTCTCTCCATTTCCCATCAACAGCATCAGCAGCAGTAGTGGGCGAGAGATGGAAGGTAGTGGTGGTAGTAGTGGTAGTGGTGGTAGTGGTGGCAGAGTAGAGAATCACCCATACCACCACCACCACCCTCACGACCCACTCCACAAGAAGCTGTCCAATGTCAACCCCTCTCCCTCCATCATTACCCACCACGCTTATCTATGGACTGTTTGTGTTCTCCTGGCTCAGTGTGAGTATATCAGTCAGTCTCTCTCTCTCTCTCTCTCTCTCTCTCTCTCTCTCTCTCTCTCTCTCTCTCTCTCAAACCGTCTGCCAGTTGAGTAAAATAATAGTCTCTCTCTCTCTCTCTCTCTCTCTCTCTCTCTCTCTCTCTCTCTCTCTCTCTCTCTCTCTCTCTCTCTCTCTCAAACCGTCTGCCAGTTGAGTGAAATAATAGTCTCTCTCTCTCTCTCTCTCTCTCTCTCTCTCTCTCTCTCTCTCTCTCTCTCTCTCTCTCTCTCTCTCTCTCTCCTTCATAAAATTAGTCATTAAGGGGTGATTCTCTTGTTGGCAATTGGAAGGCTATTGATTCCTCCTAACTATGCCAGAAAACAACAGACACCCTCAATGGTACTAATAGGGGATGTGTCTGTTTCGTGGCATAGTTTGAAGGAATCACAGACCTTGAAATCCAACAACAAAAGAATCTCCCCTAAATTAAATAAGGCTATGTATATTCAGTCACCAGCAATAATAATAATAATAATAATAATAATAATAATAATAATAATAATAAGTATCTTGGTGTGCTTGCTTTGATTAATTAGCCTGATGATGGAGTATTAATTATAGACTCTGTGATCGTGTGTGATACTTGGTGGCTTCTGATTCCTCCTGACTATGCCACGAAACAAGCTACTTCCATGTAGGGGTATGTGTGTGTGTGTGTGTGTGTTTCGTGGGAATGTTTGAAGGACTCCCAAACCTCCAATTATTTATCTGACTACATCACAGGGTCCATTAATTAAAGAAGCTTCTGCAAATCATAATAATTTAGACTCTTACAGTACTTAAGGGACCCAGTGATGTAGTCAGAACATTGGAGGTTTACGAGTCCTTCAAATATTGATACGAAACACCACCTACATTGAAGGAGTTTGTTTCGTGGCATAGTCTGGGGGAATCAGAAGCCACCAGGTCTCATACACGATCACAGGGAACTTAAAGAAGAGGGAAAAAAGAGTTCACTGCTTCGAAATGAATGAACTTGAATCACATTGGCCGGATCAATAATGTAAACATACGAATAAATGCAAACTCTGAAATGTTTTATGAATAATAATAATAATAATAATAATAATAATAATGATAATAAATAATAATAATGATAATAATAATAAAATAAATAGTGATAATAATAATAATAACTGACAACATCCACTACCAACAACCATGACATAACTATCTAACCAACCACACCCATAATCAACCAACCACAACCATCCACCAACTAACCACTACACACACACTAACCACACCCACCCATGCTCCACCACTAACCACTACCTACCACACATCCACCAACCTACACAACTACTAACCAACTAACCACCCACTAACCAATTAACCACCTACCACCACACTGACCCCAAAACTACCCATCAACTAACCACACCCACCTACCTACCTACTAACCGCACCCACCTACACACAACCACCCACCAACCACATACCCACTACCTACCTACTTAACTACCCACCAACTAACCACACCCATAAACCAACTACCCACACACAACCATCCACTACTATCCACAACCACCCACTGCCCACCTAACTACTCACCAACTAACCACACCCACCTCCCTACCGAACCACACAGCTGTACCCTAACCCCCACACACAACCACACACCACACACAACTAACTACACCCACCTACCTACCTACCAACTACACCCACCCACACACAACCACCCACCATACACACACTATTAACCACAACTAACCACACCCACCCACCTCCCTCCCTACCAACCACAACTACCTACCAACTACACTCACACCCACCACACACTATTAACCACAACTAACCACACCCACTCACCTCCCTACCCAACCCCCCACCACACACTATTAACCACAACGAACCACACCCACCCACCTCCCTACCAACTACACCCACCCACACACAACCACCTAACTACCCACCAACTAACCACACCCACCCACCCACCCACCTCCCTACCCAACCACACAGCTGTACCCCAACCTCCTCCCCGCGGCGGTGGTGTGTTGGTGAAGTCCCTGGCTGGTCTCTGGCTCTTATTGTCCCTTATCCTGGGCACTGTGTATCGATCCAACCTGAAGGCAATGCTCATCCTACCCAAGGTTACTCTACCCTTCAATAATCTGGAGGAGCTCATTGAATCTCGTCTCCCTGTCTTCATCTCTCTCGATTCAGTCCTCTATCATAATACCTACGTGAGTTTTATTGCTATTATTTTTGTTGTTCTGTTGTTCTATCATAATACCTACGTTAGTTCTGTTCTTCCTGTTGTTCTGTTGTTCTATCATAATACCTACGTGAGTTTTATTGTTCTTGTTGTTGTTCTTCTTGTTCTTCTGTTCTTCTTGTTCTGTGTTCTATCATAATACCTACGTGAGTTTTATTGTTCTTGTTCTTGTTCTGTTGTTCTATTATAATATCTACGTGATTTCTCTTGTTATTGTTGTTGTCCTGTTCTATCATAATACCTACGTGAGTTCTCTTGTTATTGTTGTTGTTCTGTTGTTCTATCATAATACCTACGTGAGTTCTGTTGTTGTTGTTGTTGTTGTTCCTGTTGTTCTGTGTTCTATCATAATACCTACGTGAGTTCTGTTCTTGTTCTTCCTGTTGTTCTTCTGTTATAGTACCTACGTGAGTCCTGTTCTTATTGTCTCTGTTGTTCTACACCTTTTCATTCTCGAAGTAAGATAACTCAACTTCAAAATAAAACAATTGAAGATTAATTTAAAACATCTGAAGTTTATAAAAAAGAAAATAATATGAAATGAAACTACTAATATTTTAATGAATTGATTGTTGATTGTATGCGTAAATTGTAATCTAAAAGACATTTCCTTTGTAATATTGAACTATGAATACTCTGCCCCATAAAAAAAAAAAAAAAAATGATAATATATGGGCTTCCTTTATTAGTCATTAGTAAAAAAAAAAAAAAAACGAAAACAAAGTGTAAATTACAAACTATAGGTAGAAAAATTACACTCTGTTTCTTATGTACTTGCTGTTGCTTGCTTCTCTCTTTGCTCTCTCTCTCTTTCCTTCGTGTTTGCTGTCCCTCCTCCTTCTCTTTCCTCCCTCTCTTTCCTTCGTACTTGCTGTCTCTCCTCTCTGTCCTCTCTCTCTTTCCTTCGTGCTTGCTGTCTCTCCCTCTCTTTCCTTCGTGCTTGCTGTCCTTCCTCTTTTTCCTTAATGCTTGTTGTCCTTTCTTCCTCTCTTTCCTTCGTCCTTGCTGTCCTTCCTCCCTTTCCTTCGTGTTTGCTGTCTCTCCTCTCTGTCCTCTCTCTCTTTTCTTCGTGTTTGCTGTCACTCCTCTCTGTCCTTCCTTTCTTTCCTTCGTCTCTCTCTTTCTCCTTCTTCGTGTTTGCTGTCCTTCCTCTCTTTCCTTCAGCCTCGTGTTACAAGGTCTTCCAGGCTTTGTGTGTATTATTCTTTTATACATTCAGTTCCATCAAACATGTAATTGGGTTTCCAGATCTACAATACACACATTACTCTTCCATTTTTTTTATTTTTTTTTCAAGATCAATAGTCCATACATTATCTTTCCATTTTTTCCAGACCTACAATTCCAGTTATTTTCCAGATCAATAGTACATTACTTACAGTTTTTTCTAGACCTACAGTTCCAGTATTTGTTCCAGTATATCACACTACCCTTCCAGTTATTTTTTCAGTTCTACAGTACAGTATAGTTCCATTATTTCCAGTACGCGGATCCAGAGAGCCTGTTATTTTTCCAGATCTACAGTATTCACATTAGCCTTCCAGTTATTTCCAGATCTATATTACCCCTTCCAGTACACAAGTTCCAGTTCATGTTATATTTCCAGTACATATATATTATTAGCCTTCCAGTTATATCCAGATTTATAATAATACCCTTCCAGTTTTTTTCCAGATCTACATTACCCCTTCCAGTACTCAAGTTCCAGTACATGTTATATTTCCAGTACCCAAGTTCCAGTACATGTTATATTTTCAGTACATATATATTATTAGCCTTCCAGTTTTTTCCAGATTTACATTAACCCTTCCAGTACACATACATTACTCCTTCCAGTACACATACATTAGCCTTCCAGTTATATCCAGATTTACAATACCCTTCTAGTTTTTTTTTTCCAGATCTACATTACCCCTGTTGCGAGTGCAACTAAGGTAGTCTCCTTTTTATCCTGTGCAAGAACTGTGAGAAGTTTGTGTGCATCTCTTAGCCGTATTTAGTCCGTTAGTTGGTATGGTAGGATGAGTAAAAGCATTCCTTTCAGCGGCAGCTGTATTTCCTAGTTGTCTGCTCTGGGCGACTGAGTAGTCTTATTTACAATGTAGGTAAAAAGTTCATCTTCCAGATTATATATAGTAACAATTAAATATAACAATAAATATATATATATGTTGCATATCAATAGAAAGAGTATTTGATTTTACATTTGATGGTAAGAATGAATAATGAGTTGCCATGCTCAGTCACAGCTGAGCGGGCATGCAAGTTGCAAAATAGGTGGTAGGTCAAGGTGGGTCAGGTCAAGTACCTGAGAGAGAATGGATTTCTACCTGGTACATTCTAAGGGTTACAATTTTAAAACAGGTGTATACCTTGACAGGGGTTACTAATACAAATATGTGTATACCTTGATAGGGGTTACTAATACAAATATGTGTATGCACACTACAGTACTCCCCCCCTAGTGACGAGGAAGGAGGAACGATATAGATTTCTTGCGTGTTGCAGTAGGTCGTTCCGTGGTAGTGTGTGTTGATGGGTTGATAGAAGGTGTCGAGGTAGATTCTTGGCACATGAGGTAGGCAGGTTTCACTCTGTCGATGGATACAGTGTTTGGCTTGCCATGATAGTTGATAATAATGGTCTTTCTGTGTCTTCTGATGATAGGGAAGGGACCAGAGTAGGGTTGTTGTAGCGGCTTCTTGACTGAGTCAACCCGGACGAAGACATGGGTACAGGTCTGGAGGTCCTGGCTGATGAAGGTCTTGGAAGGTTGCTGACGAGGTGGTGAGGGCTGCAGGGAACTCATGTGGGAGGTGAGGGTGGCAGCGAAGTCCTGGACGTCAGTGTTGTTCCGAGGCATGGTAGTGGGGAGGAGTTTACCAGGTAGTCGTAGGGTGGAGCCATAAAGTAGTTCAGCAGAGGAACAGTTGAGGTCGATCTTCAGGGCAGTGCGGATACCTAGTAAGACAAGAGGGAGAGAAGAGAGCCACTCACCGCGGTGGTGTACTGTTGCTGTTAGTGAGGTTTTAAGTTGTCTGTGGAATCTCTCTACCAGACCATTTGATTGTGGATGGTAGCTGGTGGTGCGGAGTCTCTTGATTCCAAGGAGGGTCATCAGCTTGTTCCAGAGGGAGGACTCGAACTGGCTGCCCCTGTCGGATGTGATGGTGAGAGGGACGCCGTAGCGGGAGATCCAGGTGGAGATGAAGGCTTTGGTAACAGTGGTGGTGTTAGATGTCGGCGAGAGGTGATACTTCTGGCCATCTGGTGAAGCGATCAACACAGGCGAGGAGGTATTTACAATTATTAGAGGGAGGAAGGGGACCTACCAGGTCGATGTGAACATGGTCAAACCTGGCAGAGGGTGGTAAGAAGGTTGCTGGGGACGACTTGGTGTGTCTGTTGATCTTGCTGGCTTGGCAGTTCTGGCAGGAGCGGGTCCACTGTCTTACGTCCTTGTTGATTCCTGTCCACACAAACCTTGAGGTTAGAAGCTGCTGAGAAGCGCGTATACCTGGGTGAGAAAGGTTGTGGAGTTGGGAGAAAATGAGGAATCTATGAGTATCAGGAAGATAAGGGCAGATTGAACCTGTGGAAGAGTCAGCATAGAGGGATACATTGGTGCCGGGGTAGTTAACCTTTTTCATTTGCAGAGCAGGGTTTGATAGAAGTTGAGTCAACTCAGGATCATTAGTTTGGTCGGCGGCGATGGCGGCGTAGTTGATGAGGGTTGCTGAGTTGAGTGAACGAGAGAGGGCGTCTGCAGGCACGTTATTTTTACCTTGAATGTAGCGAATATCAGTGGTAAATTGTGAAATGTATGATGTGTGACGAACTTGTCTAGGTGTGTAAGAGTTCTTGTTATTGTTGAATGTGGTGGTGAGAGGTTTGTGATCAGTCAAGACATGAAAGGGCTTACCTTCAAGGAAGTAACGGAAGTGTTTGATGGCTTTGTATATGGCGAGAAGTTCTGGAGATAGTTTCTTGGAGAAGAAAGCGAGTAGCTTCCAGTCATCACCGTGGAGTTGTTGAAGGACGGCACCCATACCTGTGTCAGATGCGTCGGTGCAGATGGCTGTGATGGCGTCTGGAGTAGGGAAGCAGAGGGAGGTGGCTTCTCCAATAGCGTTGGTAGCATTGGTGTAGGCTTGATCAGCAGTGTCTGACCATTCTAGAGTGATTGACTGACCTCTCTTGCAGGGCTTCAGCATGTTGTAGAGTGGCTGAAGGAGTGCTGCACAGTGTGGGATGAATCTGTTGTAGTAGTTTAGCATCCCCAGGAAGCGCTTCAGTTCGCGTTGAGTTGTGGGTCTTGGGAACTGCTGGATAGCTTCCTGTCTAGAAGGTGTGGGAGAGATACCGGAGGAGGACACGGTGTGTCCAAGGAATTGGGTAGAGTTAACACCAAAAGAGGACTTGGCAGCGTTAAGTTGTATGCCGTAGGTTTGGAATCTCTCAAATACCTGTGTAAGATGTTGCTGGTGGGTTTCTTCATCGGGGCTGGCGATGAGGACGTCGTCGACATAGGCGAAGCAGAAGGGTAATCCGCGTAGTACTTCATCAATGAATCGCTGGAAGGTCTGTGCAGAATTCTTAAGACCAAAGGGCATCCTGACATATTCAAACAAACCAAAAGGGGTTATGATGGCTGTTTTGGGAATATCATCAGGGTTAACAGGGATTTGATGAAAGGCCTTGACTAGGTCGAGATTGGAGAAGATAGTGGTACCAGTAAGTTGAGAAGAGAAATCTTGAATGTTAGGGATAGGGTATCTGTCCATAACTGTCTTACTGTTTAGTGCTCTGTAGTCACCACAGGGTCTGATGTCACCATTTTTCTTGTTGACGATGTGGAGTGGAGAAGCCCAGTTGCTTGAACTTGGTCTGATAATACCTTGATCGAGGAGTGACTCGAATTCAGCCTTGGCGAGTTTGTATCGTTTAGGAGCGAGTCTTCTGGCCTTGGCGTAGGTTGGGGCTCCAGTGGTCTCCATGTAGTGAAGGGCGTGATGCTTGGCTGGCGTGACTGCAGAGTATGGCTGTGTGAGAGAGGGGTAAGACTTTAGTAAAGATGCATACCTGTTGTCAGCTGAGATAGTAGACAGCTGTGTGCTTGAACCTTTGATGATCGAAGTGTTGGCAGATAGACCAGTGAGTGGATCGTACAACTTGCGGTTCTTGAGGTTGATGGAGAGATTGTAGTGGGTGAGGAAGTCGGCACCAAGGATGGGTTGGGAGACATCAGCGACGTAGAATGCCCACTCAAGCGCTCGTCGAAGGTGGAGTTCAACCTTGAGGGTGAGCTTGGTGTAGACTGGTATAGTGGAACCATTGGCTGCATATAGTGAAGTGATTGGAGGTAGTGTCCTTTGGCCGGCTGTAGCGGGGAGAACACTGATTTCTGCGCCTGTGTCTACTAAAAAGAGTTTATTATTGAGTGGATCCCAAATGTGGAAGAGTGTGGACTTCCGTTTGCGGGCACTAAGGACCACTAGTGACTGCTGGTGTCGTTTCCCGAATTGAATGAACATGGTTGCTGGCAGCGGTGTGCATTTTTACCAAAACGATGGTGATAGTAGCACATACCGTTAGAGTTGGAGTTGGAGTTGGTGGAGTTGTTGGAAGTGTTGCGGGAGTCTCTGCTGCGGGACTTGTGGCATCGTGGAAATGGAGAGTAGGCAGGAGACTGCTGTTTTACTTGTAATTTCAACTCACTTACTTGTTCTGCCAGGCTGGAGATGAGGTCTTTGAGTTGAGAGACTTCGTTAGAGGAGGTGATGTTGCAGATGTTTGTTTCGTTCGGGATGGTGTCCATGAACTCATCTGCGAGCTGGGCGAGGTCTTCCAGGGATAACTTGCCTTTTATTGTAAAGAGGTTGCGTTGGATGGCCTGTGGAAGATGCTGGTAGAAGAGATGGGTGAGGATGGTGTTGTCGAAGGACTGCTGGTGTGTACCGATGAGTTTCTTCATCCTTCTGAGTAGGTCTGTAGGTTTTTCATTACCTAGTTCTTCTTTGGAGAGAAGTTCCTGGAGTCGTGTAGAGAGAGAAGCTTCAAGACGTGTGGTGATTGCAGTCTTGAGGTCTTCATATGGAGTGTCACTGGTGCAGGCAGCTGTGACAGAATTTGAGAGTTGGGAGAGAACTTCAGGAGGAAGGAGGGCTGTGGCGGTACTAAACTTGCGGTGGCAGGCAGCTTGCTTAGAGAGTAGCTGGAGAGGAGGAGGAACTAGCTGGTGGCAGGCAGAGATGCAGTGGAAGTGAAGAGTGGCACAGGAGAGGAGACAACTGAGTAGAGAGTGTTGTCAAAAAATATATCTAGCGAGCCAGTGGTAGCGGGCTGTTAGTCAGGAGATGTAGTTACTCCGGGGGTCACCAAATGTTGCGAGTGCAACTAAGGTTGTCTCCTTTTTATCCTGTGCAAGAACTGTGAGAAGTTTGTGTGCATCTCTTAGCCGTATTTAGTCCGTTAGTTGGTATGGTAGGATGAGTAAAAGCATTCCTTTCAGCGGCAGCTGTATTTCCTAGTTGTCTGCTTTTTTTTTTTTTTTTTTTTTTCTTCTCTTCTGGCCTATCGGCCATGGTGTTGGTCATTAAGGCCTTTTATTTTTGCATATTATTTTTATGCATATATTATTATTATTATTATTATTATTATTATTATTATTATTATTATTACTATTATTACATTAAAACTTAAAACTAAACATATATAATAATTTTTCTATTTTGTACATTTATACAAATAAAATGTTTCTTAATTTAACATCCTAGCTAATAAACTAATCTATGTACCTACTCAACCAATAGCTAACTAGACTAATACCTATTCCAGCCAATCGCTAAACCTAGACAGACAAATCGCTAAACCTAATTTAGACAATCGCTAAACCTAACTAATACATCATATATATACACAATACACAACACAACACTTATAATATTCATAATTGCAAAAAATATATACAAAATGGTAAGAACAATAGTAATAAAAAGTCACATCACTCTGATCAGTTCGGTCTCCCTCAAGAAAGTCATCAATTTATCAGTCACATCACCATCCCCATCACCTAAGAGAGCTGAGAGTGTGAAGGGGACTTTTACTGCATCGCAGTAACTTATGAGGGAAGCACGTTCCCCCACAAATCGCCGACAATGCAGGATGATATGACTGATAGATAACACCGCATTGCAGGTGTTACAATGCGGTGGAAAACGTTTGTCTATATATGGTTCTAAGTGTGTTATCCTGGTGCAGTTGGTTCGCACTCTTGCGAGGATTCTTTCTTCCAAACGGTTGGGCCGGTTGGCAGTGGCCCAATTACCCAGTTGAGGCTTGATGGTAGAGATGTTAAGTCTGGTCCACTGACCTTGCCACAGAAGATTAATTGATTTCTTTCCGAGGGATAGACACGACTGCAGATCACGAGGGACGTCCCAAGTAACCTCGAGCTCTACAGCCGATTTTGCAAGTAAGTCTGCCCGTTCATTGCCATAAATACGACAATGCCCGGGCACCCAGATCAGAGTAAAGGACTTGTTGCATAAGTGCAACTTATTAATGATGCGACCCTGGATTTCATTAGAAATAGTTTGACATGAGTTAATTGCCTGAAGGGCTGACTTGGAGTCTGAGAAAATTACTATTGAATTATGACGAGAATTTAGTGCATAGTCTATAGCTTTGTCAATTGCAAAAAGTTCTGCTGTAAACACAGATGTATGTATCGGCAATCTGTATCTAAGTGTACAGTATAATAGAGGAGGGTAACACCACAGCTTCCCCACTTGAAGCAACATAAACCAGACGACCTTCTTACAATAACAAACACAAGAGGGCCAACCTCCTTACCTCCAATTTCTCACTGTCATCTCTAAACTCAAGAGAGAGAGGGAGAGAAAGGAGGAGAGAGAGAGAGAGAGAGAGAGAGGGAGAGAAAGTAGAAAGAGAGAGAGAGAAGAATTGGGTGGAGCTTAGACAAGAACTCCACCCCTTTTCAAGAAGATAATAATAATAATAATATCTGAATAGACTTGGCATCTTCCAAAACAGAATGTATATAAGCAGTGAAGTTGAACTAATATGTAGGATTTCCTAAACTGACTCCCAGGGCTATAACTGTCTCCATAAGAGAGAGACACCATCATAAGACAAGGCATCGATATAATTCCCTGTATAGAGATAAGTATGTATAAATAAATTAAGCCTAAAGAAACTTGTGAAGTCAATTACCTAAGAACACCACGACGCTGAGCTCGCTACCTAAGACCACAACAACCACAACAACAACAACAACAACTACTACGACTACAACTCCAGAATAAGGTATTGTATCAGATCCTGAACGAGTTAAAGCCTTAGAGGACTGGTACATTTTGATGGCAGCGGTGTTTTTGCAACAAAGCAAGTTGCAAGGTAAAGACTTCACGGGAGTACAGTGACTAACATAGTTCAAGGACAAGTTGAAGGAATCTGCTTGTAAATTCTCTCAAGTAATTTCTTCAGTGGGTAATCTTACGACCTCTAACGAGGGAGATAAACCACAAATTCTTCACCTACAAGAAACACCTGCTTCAACATAACTGCAACTGATCTACAGAGAACCTCATCTACTTCACAACAAACAATCATCACTTCATCACTACGGCGATCCTGTTACGTAAATGCTTTCGTAAGGACAACGCCATCACTCCATCACCTCCACGCTGACGCCTCCTTATACGTAAATTCTCTCGTAAAAGGCAAGTCAACGTTCATCATCTTCACTCCAATTACGACTTTTAGTGTGTTAGTGTGCGAGCTAACTAATCATCGCTTCATCACTACACGGTCGTCGCCCCTTCACCACATCGTCGCCTCGTCAGGCAACGCCCCAACAAAACTTCCACTCGTCGTCATCGTCGTTGCAACTACAGTCAACTAAAGTAGGTACACATTACATGTTACATTACATTATTTTTCACTTGTCCACGAACATGTTAGAAGATAGGTTCCTCAATAACAGCCCAGACAACAGAAAACAAGTGCCACATTAAAACAAAAGTAAAGATATAATACCCCATTAATCCAAAGATATCATAACTAACTTCGAATATCCCTGATAATGATTTACTAGCCTCCAAGCTAGATTCCTCTACCTCCCTAAGTTTCGTTTGTGGTTCCAACACATTCGAGTACATTCCTTTCTTTCTCCAAACCTTACCCCCATTAAAGCCTCTATCTGGTATACTATATTAACCTGTATTTTCTCCAACAATGGCTACTCCTCCACAATCTCCGACTGTCTCTGCTCTTCTAACAACTTCTTCTAACCCCACTACCTCTACTATACAAGCAATGAGAATTTTACCCACCCACAATTATTCAAAGTACTATACGGGAGATAATCCACGATATGGGATTCATCTCTTCTTGCGTCATTTGGAGGATGTGTTTTACCAAGCGAATATAGAGCAGGACGCACATAAGATAAGATTCGTGAGAGAGCATATTGCACCACATAGTCCAGCCAGTTATATATTAACTACAAGCGTTTTTTCTAATCCACAGAATTTAACGTCATATGCTACATTCAGACAGTCACTTATTGATGTTTTTGGGGATGGTAAACTACATCATTCATTATCATGGTTTCAAAGAATAATTAAAACTAAGGCAGACAACATAAATACAAGTGAACCAGCAAAAGCACTTGCACTATCAGGGTCTCTAGCTTTAAATTCGAAGGAATCTCGTATCATACATCGTGAATTACAGATTACTCAATCCAAGGGTACGAAGATTTTTAATTTTGATGCCACACCTACTCAAGGGGAATCACAAGGAAAACGTTGCAAACACTGTAACGAAAGTAATCATAAATACAGTCATTTACATGAGGCAAAGTCGCATTCCTTAGATGAATGCATGATCCATAACAGAATGAAACGGGACTGGCACAATCGAAACATGATGTATGAAACGAGACCGCCACAATATTAAAACGTCCCGAAAATATAACTGTAGGCCCTGTCGTCGCATTTACCAATAATATACTATAATTCCCTGTCCTAGTATCACATAGTAACACCCCCTTAATGATAGACACAGGCGCCGCAGTTTCCTTGTTATCGGATAATTCCTTTAACAAATTGAGCAAATTAGGTCCCCAGCGGCATTTATATACCAAGATTGAACAGGTGACATAGAATTGTCAACCATGACGGGCAATAAATTACAGGTCTTAGGGAAACTAACCCTTCCTGTACGGTTAGCCAAGGGAACTAACCATATTCATAATGAATTTTATATAATACGAAATTATAAACTAGGTTTATCATACCTTATCAAACAAACCATGATAATAACTACTAAACATAAAATAATACATTTTAGGAATTAATGTATTCCAATACAGGATTGTCCAGGCCAAAATATATAAGTTCAGGTAATGTTAACCCTATACGTATTGAAAATGAGGGAAATAACCCCATTATCATAAAGGCCACTGCTGCATATAATATTATATTAACTCCAAATTTCGTCCATAAATTAAATTCATATGACCATATACATGTCCCGATATTATAAAAGGTATCTGATTCTACTATATTAAGCAAACGTTTGTATTACCATATTTCCCAGCATCTAATGGGTTAACAAAACGGCAAAACCGTAACACTACTAGAAGTACTTCGTGGCACAGAAACAATGAAAATCCCTCCACATGGGAAGACTGCATCGATATGACGGTCAATAACCACTACAAAATACGAAAATAAAAGGAAAAACTCCACATGAAATACTATATGGCGTATGGATACGTCTTTCATATGATATAACAATTGCCACGAAGAAGCCATACTACAACATGGACAACTATGCTGAACGACAGTGAGTTGCATTTCCACAATTTCATCATGATGAACAAAGCAATTTATCGGCTTGCAAGAAAAATGTGTGATCGCCGACAGAACAAAACAAATTATAGGCTTGCTAGAAAAAAAAAAAAAAAAATGCGTAATCGCCAACATAATGGGTACCCGATCGAACTTCACACAGTCATGTCTTTAGTAGGCATAACCTTATAATAATGAATAATTTTACCAGGCGGATGATGTTGTTTATGTAAACAGAATAAAGAAATTGGTAAAATGCGCGCAAAAACCTAACATCCAAAATAAAACCAATCAATATCTCTGCAACAGCAACAATGTCCTCTTCCTCGTAATATTATCCCTACTATTGATGATAATAAAATAAACACTTACAAACACAAACTCCGATCGGTTTCCAATGAAAAATAACATTTCTTCTTACAAATGTGGCCCAAATCAACCTATATAACGGTTTTCATGTCTATACTCGCGGCGGCTACAGGCTCCGACGAAGTGCATAACACAGATAAAGATGACGTCTTACAATCCGAGAGCTCTCGTTTACAATTTTATCAAACAGTTGAAAAGAAAAGGAAAATAAATAAAATATTGGTGATGAACGATATGATCACTATTTCTTACTCTTTACTGGATATGAGTGGCTGACTGTTACAACCAGTCGAGCGCCACGCCTACTTAAGCGAGATAATTGCCTTTAAAGTATAGGTAATAATGTCACGCGTAAGGTAAACACGAATAATCTGTTGACCGTTACTTCACTTCATCAACTTGATATAACCACACTATAACATATACTGTGGTATTTCAGACTTCATTAGAGGCCAAATTTTCTTAGCTTTCAACTGATATATGCCAAAAAGTGTTCAGTTCCCTATTAAGAAAGATATTACAGGTATAATAAATACGAGTACCATGGAGAAAATGTGAAAAGTTATTCTCGTTCTGATATATTAGATTATAATGGAGAATTGGTAAATAATAATAAAATATACTATTTCGATTAAGAAACTACATTGTTCAAGCATTCTATGGGTATAGTTTAGATGTAGGTACGTTACAGAATAACTTTGAAAAGTTTAAAAGACTATGATACTCTCATAATTTCCCGCGGTCTAGCCTCGGCCTTGTCGCCTTGCCGGGTGCAGGTGAGGTGGTGCCGGTCGCTGCCATACGTACGATTCAACGGTTCTATTGCTTTTAACAGCCGCAATTCTATGTATGTGAGTTTTCTAGGTTAAACTGTTATGAATGAGTGGTAAGCAGAGGAACTGCTGAGTCATCATGCATCAATTACTCCACACGGGCAGGCAGCCAGATAGAGTCTGATAGACACAGACACAGAGCAAATTTTTTAACTCCTCGCCTCTCCTCCTCCTCCTACTTCTGTACCCCGTAACCCCGGTCCATCCTACTCGCCTCCCCTCTCTCCCACTCCTTCCTACCCTCCTCTGCCACCCGCCCACTAAGGCTGCTGGCAAAGAACCGTTCAATCTTTAGAACCGATATTAACTAGTTGACAATGTTATAATATTATAATTGCTGTATAATGTATTATATTGCTGTATTATAATAATACAATAAGAGAGAGAGAGAGAGAGAGAGAGAGAGAGAGAGAGAGAGAGAGAGAGAGAGAGAGAGTGTGTGTGTGTGTGTGTGTGCAAAGATGTTTACATACTACATACTCTTCACATTTGACTACTCACTCGAAAAAAAAGAAGTGATGCAGTGTAAGCATCTCTCTGGTGTGTAGCCTATAATACACAGGAATAAAGCTTGTATTTTCACGTTGCTGTAATCTCCGTAGCAAAAGAACAAGAGATACAGCATTACAAAAAATTGGAGCACAGGCTAAGGGTAAGCGTCTCATTTAAAATAATTTTAGTCTTACTTAATTGAATGTGATTTGCTCATCATTGCATTCTTTGTTGTTTGTCTGCTCCTGTGTAACGTCCCATGATGAGTAAATTAATCACAAGACTCTCCACTCCCTGCAACACATAAGATATCCCTCTGATTGCCTCCAGGTCCCCCCCAAATAATTATAATATTGGATGCAAAATCAATGATCAGTATAACATGAACACTTCATTAATATAAAAATAAATACCATGCCGTACTGTAAATTAAATGATTTACATCAATAACAACCTGCATCTGTACAACTAAAATAACTTGAAATAATCAGGTTGCTGCACCTTTCGCCCCTTCTCTATGGACACCACAATAAAGCCATTTATAACCCAGTCATTATTGTAATGTTTTCCCGCTCTGCCCGCCAATCCTCCCACCTCATGCTTCAATACAATACCACTCCACCACCCTGTGTTGGTATGTGTCCTGTTATGTGTGTGTGTATGTGTGTTATAATGTTTCCTTCTGTGTTTTGGTATGTGTCGTGTACACTACACGTATTGTCTACTCTGTTTGTCCTGTAATACAGCTTTCTATTTTCTCTTCTGTCCTAGCCCATATCCTAAGCAGATAATGGCGGTGGGGGGTTCAGTCTCTCTCTCTCTCTCTCTCTCTCTCTCTCTCTCTCTCATTTTTCCCTTCATTCTTTCCCGCCACCCTACCCTGTTTTACTTCTCTCTACTGCATTCCAAACCATACCTACAACCTTTCCCTCCCTTCCCACTGTCCCACCTTGTCCCCTGTCCTTCTCACCTACCCTATCTTTCCCTATCTGTCTACTGTCCCAACTTGTCCCCTGTCCTTCCCACCTAGCCTACATTTCCCTGTCTGCCTACTGTCCCACCTTGTCCCCTGTCCTTCTCACCTACCCTACCTTTCCCTGTATGTCTACTGTCCCAACTTGTCCCCTGTTCTTCCCACCTACCCTACATTTCCCTGTCTGCCTACTGTCCCAACTTGTCGCCTTTCCTTTCCACCTACCCTACCTTTCCCTGTATGTCTACTGTCTCACCTTGTCCCCTGTCCTTCTCACCTACCCTACCTTTCCCTGTCTGTCTACTGTCCCAACTTGTCCCCTGTTCTTTCCATCACCCTGTCCTTTCCACCTACCCTACCTTTCCCTGTCTGTCTACTGTCTCACCTTGTCCCCTGTCCTTCTCACCTACCCTACCTTTCCCTGTCTGTCTACTGTCCCAACTTGTCCCTTGTCCTTTCCATCACCCTGTCCTTCTCACCTACCCTACCTTTCCCTGTCTGTCTACTGTCCCACCTTGTCCCCTGTCCTTTCCATCACCCTGTCCTTCCCACCTACCCTACCTTTCCCTGTCTGTCTACTGTCTCACCTTGTCCCCTGTCCTTTCCATCACCCTGTCCTTCCCACCTACCCTACCTTTCCCTGTCTGTCTACTGTCTCACCTTGTCCCCTGTCCTTCCCACCTCCCCTACCTTTCCCTGTCTGTCTACTGTCCCCTGTCCTTTCCATCACCCTGTCTTTCCCACCTACCCTACCTTTCCCTGTCTGCCTACTGTCTCACCTTGTCCCCTGTCCTTTCCATCACCCTGTCCTTCCCACCTACCCTACCTTTCCATGTCTGTCTACTGTCTCACCTTGTCCCCTGTCCTTCCCACCTACCCTACCTTTCCCTGTCTGTCTACTGTCTCACCTTGTCCCCTGTCCTTTCCATCACCCTGTCCTTCCCACCTACCCTACCTTTCCCTGTCTGTCTACTGTCCCACCTTGTCCCCTGTCCTTTCCATCACCCTGTCCTTCCCACCTACCCTACCTTTCCCTGTCTGTCTACTGTCTCACCTTGTCCCCTGTCCTTTCCATCACCCTGTCCTCCCAACTGTCCACTATTCATTACCCTGTCCCACCGTGACATATCCTTCCCACCGTGTTTCCTTCTGTGTTTTGTCATGTGTCCTGTTGTGTGTGTTTGTGTTTGTGTGTGTGTCCTGTGTTTTGTTATGTGTCCTGTTCTATCTATCTATAGCTCCGACGCCTCGTTCCCTCCGGGAACTCTCACCAATGGGGTGGCCACGGCAGAAGAGTCTCCAGTTTTCCCTGTTCCCGCACTCCCTCCTCACTTGCTCCATCCCCCCTTCCTCCCTCACACTTCTCTCTCTCTCTCTCTCTCTCTCTCTCTCTCTCTCTCTCTCTCTCTCTCTCTCTCTCTCTCATACTCTTCCACTCTGTTCTGCCATCTAACCGGAGGTCTGCCTCTCACACCAGGTCCCACAACTTCACTTCCATACACCTTCTTTACAGACTCCACACTTTACATTCTCTCCACATGTCCAAACCACCTCAGTGTATTACGCTTCACTCTCTCAACCACTCCACATTCAATACCAACTGCCTTCTCACTCATACCACACCTCTCATACATATACACTCTCATTACTTTCTCCATCCCACCTAGTAAGTCCACATGCTCCTCTCAGATAACTCATTTCAACTGCACCTATTCTAGACTGATGAGCCCTACTCCATGTCCATGTCTCTGACGCATATGTCACTGTTGGCAGGAATATACTATTTCTCAGTCCCTTTTTCACTTCCATACTCACACTTCTACCCTTCATAATCCTTCCCAGTGATATTATGAACTGCCTGCCCCTCACTGCTCTCTCCCTGATTTCTCCTTCCATGTTTACACAGAACTGTTCCCAGTTACTTGAATTCCCTCACCTCCTCCATCCTCTCACCCCCTAAAGTTATCTCACATTCAGTCCCAGTTGGTACAGCCACTCTATAGGGTGTAGCAAAGTCAATTACTTCTGTTTTGGTCCTCTCAAATACCATCACCTTACTCTTACCAACATTCACCTCCAGTTTTCTTTGCTTACACACGGACTGAAACTTATCCACCACCCTCTGTAACTCCCTTTCACTCTCGGCCAGCAGCACAGTGTCATCCGCAAATAAGCTTGTAACCAAGGACCAATCTACTCCATTCAACCTCAGTTTCGCACCCAGGCCCTCCACCTTTGCCTTCATCTCTCTCATGCACCCATCCATAAAGATATTGAACAACTATGGTGACATGACACACCCCTGCCTCAATCCTACACTGATATCAAAGTTCTCACTCAAATCACCCTCAACTCTCACACAAGCTTTTGCCTCTCTATAGAAAGCCTCAATCCCCTCCAGCAAAAGCCCACCAACACCGTAATTCATTAATACATCTGTCATAGCTCTCCTATCAACCCTATCGTATGCCTTCTCCAAATCTATGAAGGCAGCATACAACTTCCTACCCTTCCCAATATATTTCTCCACTGTTGATTTTATTGCAAAGATCTGGTTCACACATCCTCTACCCTTTTTGAACCCTCCCTGCTCCTCATTGACTTTATTCTCAGTTACTTCTATCAGTCTCTCAGTAAGAACCTTCCCATACACCTTCCCCGGTACACTAAGAAGGCTTATTCCCCTATAGCTACCACACTCATCCTTACTCCCCTTCCCATTGTACAGAAGCACAATTATGACTCTCCTTCAGTTCTCTGGCACCTCTCCCTGTCTCCAAGCCAATGTGCATAATTTTAAGCAGCATCCACTCCACCACCTCCTCCCCCCCACACCTCAGCATCTCTGCAGTTATTTCATCCACCCCTGGTGCCTTTCCTATCTTCAACTTTCTTATTACTTTCCTAACCTCTTCCCTTCCTAATTCTCCCTGTACATCCTGTTGTCTACCTCCTGCCTCCATCCCCATGCATGTCACCACCGCCTCCCCTCCCGTCCTCCCATTCATCAACCGATCAAAATGCCTCTCCCACACTTCTTTCACTTCCTCACTTCTACTCACAGTAACTCCATCCTCTCTCTTCATTCTCACGCTACCAGACTTTCCTTCTCCTCTTTCTCTTTTCACCTCCTTCCAGAATAATTTCTTGTTTTCTCTAAACTTCTCACTCAGTTTCCTACCAAACTCCTCATCCACTCTCCTTTTGCTCTCACTCACCGTCCTCTTCACTTTGCTCTTACACTCATTGTATTCCCTCTTTCACCTCCTCTGGCACATTTCTCTGCAGGGTTCTCCTAAAAGCCTTCTTCTTATTCTCTACTGCATCCTTTACTTCTTCAGATCACCATGCACTCCCTTTCTTTCCCCTTTTGTACTTTGTACCCCACCACTTCTGCTGCTGTCCTACACACTAAAGTTTTGAATGTTTCATACACATCATTCACTCCCTCCCCTATCACCATCCTTGCATCCCCCAGCACCTCACCCACCCTCCTCTTATATTCCTCCCTATATTCTGCTTCATCTAATTTCCCACTAGCCACCTCCCTCTTTTTCCTCACCCCTTCATCCCTCCTACCATATTCCCACTTAGCACTAACCTTCATCCTTACCAACAACACAAAATGGTCGGAGCACTGGATAATTTCTCTCACCACTTTTGCATCGACCCTGTGATCTTGTATGAAACTTGGAGGCTTGTGATTCCTCCTGACATGCCACGAAACACGCTCCTTCAATATGGGTGATGTTTCGTGGCAAAATTTGAAGGACTCGCAAAACTCCAATTTTCTGACTACATCACAGGGTCCCTTAACCTTTCATCCACTGCCACATAATAATCAATCAAACTCTTCTGCTCTCCTCTCTCAACCTTTCTCTTCCATGTATACCTGTGGATCATCTTGTGCTGAAAGAAGGTGTTTGCCAAGAACAACCCCCTCTCAGCACAGACATCCACCAGATACTCACCCTTCTCATTTACTCCTTCTACACCCCATTTACCCACAATACTTCCCACTTCCTCACCTCCCTTTTTTCCATACATATCTCCCATCACCACCACTCTCTTTCCATTATCAATCTTTCTCAGACACGCATTCAATTCCTCCCAAAACACACTCATACTCTCTCTCCGTCCTACTCTTTTCATCCTCTGGTGCATATGCACACACCCACGCATATTTCACCATCCCAATCTTTCCCGTCATCCATACAATCCTCGACCCATGTCCATCCACTCCATTCCACACCAACCCATCCTCCCCCTACCCTCCCTCCATACCAACCTATCCTCCTCTTACTTTGTATACTCCCACCATCCCCCTGTGAGTTCCCTATCCTCCCTTCTTACCAACCCATCCTCCTCCTACCCCTCATATCCATTCACCTTGTCCTCCCTCTACCCCTACACACACATTCTCTCAGTGAGTGTGTGACTGTCTAGTGTCTGACTGACTCGAGTCACTGCCTACCGCCCTACCCGTGCAATTTGTGAGTTCACAATTATTATTATTAACTTTAATTAATTATGTATCTTATTCGATGTATTGTCATAATTTTACTAAGAAATATCGAAGTAATAACACTTCCCTTATAATACAGTGAAACACATAGTATAAGCATAAATTATTTAGACATTTTTTAAACGCAGTACGAGAGTTTGGGCTGGTCCGACCTGGCGCCCGCGGGCATCGCTATCGTTCCCTGTTTCCTCTCTTTTTTTATTATCTTTTTTCCACGATTTGTGATAACTAAATGGATTTACAAGTTTGTTTTTGCAATAAAAATGTACATTAATATTTTAATGCTACATAGCAAGCGTTCCCAACGGCTAATAAAATAATCACGTAGAGCACGAAGTAAATAATATTAATTAGCGAGCAGTGGCAACATCTTTGCTTCAGCTGACTGACTTGTCGACTGCCTGCATTTGACTTATTTGTCACTCGCCGACACTCGGTTGTATTTCAGACATTCTAGAGATGTCTATATGTAAGTTAAGATGATATCCATTTGTTCATTAGATAGAAGAGGAATTGTAGAAGTAATTCCTATTAATAACTCAATTTTAGGGTAGTTGGCGCTTGACTTGTTGTAACAGTTAGGGCTACATATATGAATTATTACCAAAATTTCTGCCATTGAGCAGTAATTACAGATAAGAGACTTAATGATACACTAGTTTTGGTTGACAGGTATCACACAACTGAAGTTACCTATGTAAGTGCATTATATTCTATAGTGTCCTTGCACTATTGGGCGCCCTAGGAATGGATTCAGCGACTCAGGTAATATTGCTAGCTTATTATACAAAAAAAAAAATATAATGGCTTAGAGCCATTATCACAGCCCAGAGCGTGATTTAGATAATTTTTAAGTGAAATTTCATGAGCACTATTTGGTAATGCTTAGAGATATAGTGGTATACAAGCATATTCCCATACATAAAAGGTTGCAGGACAAGACTTTGCAAATCAAGGTAAGATAGAGTAACAGGTATAGACTGTATTAGAGTGTAAATCATTGCACAGAAATTAAATACGATTTAGATAGTTTATATGAGCAACGAATGAAATGAACTACATATATGAAATAATCACATCATATTTTTAGGCTTCTATTTATTTCTGTGAGTTTGAAGAAAAATGATAGCAGGTGAGGAACTTCAAGAGGAATTACAACCACTTATTAAGAGAATATTTACTGCGGGTAAGATAAGATCAACTCACAATATTATTACCACTCCAATAGCTACGAGATGCAATGGTACAATCAATGATGAAATCTCATCTTCCTTATTATCTTTCATGAAATATTATCCAGTCATGCGTAGTATTTTAATACAAGATCATATACTCATTATTATTCCCATAAAAGGTAAAATGTTATTCACAAGCTATGCACTTCTACAATTCCCTATAAAAATGGAAGTAATCATTTAATATTCAATTTTCATCCAATAAGTATTATACTTAGTGATGATGTCATCAGTGACACACAACACTTCAAGTGCCATGTTGCATATCTTCATATATGTTTGTCTTGCATATTTCTTTGCATTTGAGTTGCATTTAAGTCTCCAAAGGATGCAAAATCTCCACTTGCTTAGAATCATAAGTACTACTAATCAAGCACTATATGCATGTACATTCATATCTATTACTAATCAAACTCTCTTTCATCATCAATTTTAATTTCCACTATCTATACTTACCTACTAAAACACAATTAACATTAATTTGCCCTAATCACCCTACACATGGTTTGGTTCAAGGCAACTATAAAGAAGCAGACTCATAGGAAATACGATCCAAGGGAATCGTTACCTTGCCTAGTAAACATAATTTGCTAGAAAACATAGCACAATCTCTTCCACCTTTTCAACATATTTCATTTAAAGTTGAATTGTTTAACATCTCCTAATTCATTATCAGTTGTATCAGACAAAATGAAACTATTATGTTACTCAATGAGAATAGGATTCAATCATCCTTATTATATCATTTGATTCCTCCACATAGTGATCAAAATAAAACTTGGTAACAATGTTTATTATCCCATGTCTTATCTTCTGGCATGTACTATAAAATTTATGTATTGTATAAGACAGTCTAAAATACTATTTTTGTATTGGGAAAAAAAGAAAAAAAAGAACTATCGAAGTATACTGAATTATCTTGTGTTGAAAAGAACAAGACTGTCATTTCACAGCTACAGCATAGCAACACGGGCCCCCCCTCATTAATGTGTGAATTTTTAGCATAGGTTAGATTATATACACACAATAACATGCACCTAGCTAAACACATTAATATTAAGATGAAATTTTATGTAACAATGTATTCATGTTCATGTATTTATATTCATGTATTACCGGTAATGTTAATTTTAAGCATATGGTGTGCCAATGTCTTAATGTCTATTTTTATGTTACTATACATGTATTCATTGTTAATATCTTAGTTATCTAGCCCTACCAACATTGTGAACTGGTCTTCTATTAAATAAAGCATAAAGCAACGCCTGGAGGCCAGGCGAGGGTAGCGTGGTTCGAGCGATGTACGGACAAAGGCAAAGACTAGAAGGAACAACAGATCAGATGGCAAAGTCATTAATAGCCAGACAGATATTAGACACTCCATCACAGCTGTCCTTCCTTCCTTCTCTCCAAACACACACACACACACACACACACACACACCACTCCATAGACACACACAAACACGTGCAGTGACTCGCCTTTCGGGACCTGACAGACAGATTCAGATTCCACATACATACATACATACACACAGTCACCCTCGCTTGACCAGTCTCCAATGTAGAAGTGCGTAGCTTGTGAATAACATTTTACCTTTTATGGGAATAATAATGAGTATATGATCTTGTATTAAAATACTAAGCATGACTGGATAATAATATTTCATGAAAGATAATAAGGAAGATGAGATTTCATCATTGATTGTACCATTGCATCTCATAGCTATTGGAGTGGTAATAATATTGTGAGTTGATCTTATCTTACCCGCAGTAAATATTCTCTTAATAAGTGGTTGTAATTCCTCTTGAAGTTCCTCACCTGCTATCATTTTTCTTCAAACTCACAGAAATAAATAGAAGCCTAAAAATATGATGTGATTATTTCATATATGTAGTTCATTTCATTCGTTGCTCATATAAACTATCTAAATCGTATTTAATTTCTGTGCAATGATTTACACTCTAATACAGTCTATACCTGTTACTCTATCTTACCTTGATTTGCAAAGTCTTGTCCTGCAACCTTTTATGTATGGGAATATGCTTGTATACCACTATATCTCTAAGCATTACCAAATAGTGCTCATGAAATTTCACTTAAAAATTATCTAACTCACACTCTGGGCTGTGATGATGGCTCTAAGCCATTATATTTTTTTTTTTGTATAATAAGCTAGCAATATTACCTGAGTCGCTGAATCCATTCCTAGGGCGCCCAATAGTGCAAGGACACTATAGAATATAATGCACTTACATAGGTAACTTCAGTTGTGTGATACCTGTCAACCAAAACTAGTGTATCATTAAGTCTCTTATCTGTAATTACTGCTCAATGGCAGAAATTTTGGTAATAATTCATATATCCAGTAAAGAGTAAGAAATAGTGATCATATCGTTCATCACCAATATTTTATTTATTTTCCTTTTCTTTTCAACTGTTTGATAAAATTGTAAACGAGAGCTCTCGGATTGTAAGACGTCATCTTTATCTGTGTTATGCACTTCGTCGGAGCCTGTAGCCGCCGCGAGTATAGACATGAAAACCGTTATATTAGTGCATTTGTCGCGGCTTCTAGCCGCTTAAATTGTATTTATTGGTTGTGAAACCAGCACAGCTAATTTGCTATAGAATAGGCCCCTTCACAAGCCCAGGCCCCGTATAGGCATAATCTGGGTTGGAAGGGTCAATTCCGTGACGTTCATCAGAAGTAAATAAAATTCAAATCTGGCGCTGTACTGATAGTGGAGCCACCTGGTGGTGGTGAGGTGAGGTATTAAGCCCCTCCTCCGCTGAATACCGCTCGCCCACTCCAATGAGAAAGAAGTGAGTGCCTGCCGCATCGGGAGGTGGGTGGGACAGTAGAAGCTGTGCTGGTTTCACAACCAATAAATACAATTTAAGCGGCTAGAAGCCGCGACAAATGCATTATTATTGGTATAGTGAAACCAGCACAGCTGATTTGCTATGCATGCGATGCGGTAGGTGGGAGGTGAGGTGGAGGCAATCACGTGCTAGTTAAGAGTGGTTGAGAGCGGAGGGCAGGAAAGATAACCGAGCCCGGTGAGGCAGCAGCTAACGCCCCTCCCGACACTGGCTAGGTGAATAGCCGTGGTGGGGGAGAAGTAGCTTATACCATATAACCGTAGACCATTCTGTTATAGACCAGAATTGTTACACATAAAGTCTTTATAGGTAGACTCGAGGGTTCGGGCCTAGGAGAGGAGGGGGGAGGTGCCCATGGCAACCCCCCCCCCTTCCCCCCCCCCTTATTCAAGTCTTCTGAGTTAGGGCTATGGCCCTCGCTCAGGTAATGTGATCCCGAGGGGATGAAGGAGGACACTAGGATCCAGATATCCTGTGTAATAATATCTCCTGTCACTCATCGTAGTAAAGTAATTGTTTGGAAAATGAATACACAAGAATTCCGTAACAATGTAATTTATTTTAGTCTCTCTTTCACCATATGTACACGTAAAGAATGGGGATGAGTATGAAGCTGTACAAGATGTGGATGAGGTATGGGATGATGTGACGGGACTTAAATCACCCGACCTTTTCTCTTCGGGTGGCCCCTCCCCCCCATGTGTCTCTCGCGGGGACCCTGGGGAATAGAAGGTGGAGTACCCATAGCCACACAGGGGGTAGGGGAGAGCGAGTGGAACAGGTACCTCGTCCTGAAGGAGGAAGTGGACGCCCAGCCCCCCAAATCCCTGACCCTCTCCACCGAGTGAGTCCTGAGGAAGGCGAGGGAGGCGGCCACGCCCCTAACGCTGTGAGCCCTCGAGGCGTGTCCGGGATCCCCGTTCTCTATCACTCGGCAGAGAAGGCGAGCGATTGACCTAGGGAAGAGAGGGTTACCGGACCTAGAGTTGTAGAAGAGGTGGTCCGGAGAAGCCCCTCTCGTTGCCTCCACGTATGCAACAAAGGCGTGGACTGGGCAGAGGGGGTGGAAATTTCCATCCCTCAGGAACGAGGGTACTGCGAGAGGGCCAATTCTGTCGTCAGCCTGCTCGTTCTTAGCTAGAAAAGCAGGAGAGGGGGAAATGGTTAAGGAAGTAAGGTTAGGGGTTACTGAAGAAAAGGCTGTGTGATGGGTCAGGGCTGCCAACTGAGAAGCCCTGTAACCTGTAGCTAAGGCGAGCAGGAAGAGAGCTTTCTGGAGGAGGTGACAAACCTCCAGAGGGACCCCCTCGAAGGTCAGGTAGGAAAGGACATGATAAAGGGACCAGGAGGGTGTCTGGGCCCGGTGAGGTGCGGTCCCCGCCCGAATCCCCATCCTCAGGAGAGAGAGAGGCCTCTCCGAAACCTTAATGTTAAAACCCAGGAGGAGGGGATCAGACAGGGCTGCGTGATGCGCAAGCACCGTCGCCGGGGCCCTGTTGGTGGAATCGGCGAGCCACGTGAGGAATTCCAGGACTGTGTCCTCCGAGATGACCCTGGAGGGGTGTCTTCGCAAGAAGTCCTGGAATCTTTTCCAGCACGATTCGTATTGTCGCACCGAAGACTGATGATGAGCCCTCAACATCTTGTCCACTGTCTCCTTAGTGAACCTTTTGCTGAGGACTCCCCGTAGAAACTCCAAGCGTGTAGTTTCAGTGACGCTTGGAGTGGTGCAGACAGGGTGCTGGAGAGGCACGCCGATCCCAACTGAAGGGGATGAGGGCACCACCGGGACAACTCTCCGAACCACGGCTGTGCTGGCCAGAGGGGGGCTATGAGGAGAACCCTCCCCCTGAAAGTGCGCAGCTTGAGGATCGCCTTCAGGAGGACTGAAGTGGCTGGGGGTGGGAAGAGGTAGAGATGACCCCACCTGTTCCAGTCCTCCGTGAAGGCGTCCGGGCCTCCCGCCTCTGTTCTGGATGAGAATGTCAGGAACAGAGGGAGTAGGGCCGTGGATGGGGAGGCGAATAGGTCCACCTCCGGTGTCCCGTAGCGAAGGCAGAGAGACTCGAACACAAGGGGACGCAGTTGCCACTCGACTGACGTCCCCCTGAACCTGGATAGGGCGTCCGCCCAATCGTTCTCCCACCCTGGCACGTAGCGGGCCGAGAGGTGAATGTCCCTCTTGGCCGCTATTGCGAAAATCTGTTGTGACAGGGACAGGAGAATTTCCGACCGTACGGTGCCCTGTTTCTGTAGGCACTGCACGGCCGCAACGTTGTCCATATCGAAGCGGACGCCTATCCTGGCAAACTGAGGGTGTCTGTTGAGCCATTCCTTCGCTACCATCAACTCCCGGGCGTTGATGTGCAGTAGCCTTTCCCCTTCCTTCCATCCCCCGCACCGTTGATGTCCCAGGCAAGACTGGTATCCCCAGCCTACGTCCGATGCGTCTGTCGCCACCGTGATCCCCGGGGGAGGGAACACCCAGGGGACCCGCTGACGCAGGGCACCGGGACGTAGCCAGGGGCGAAGGAGGCGGTGGAGAGAGGGGGACACTTGCCTGGGAAGGTCCCTGTGTGCGGGGGACAGGTGGAGGTTTACCTCCCGCGTCAGCCTCCTGTGTTTCAATCGTCCCAGGGGCATTGCAGGGGCTGCGAAATTTAGGGACCCGAGCAATGATTCCCACTGGCGGCGAGAGAAAGTACGGGAAAAATGCGCCTGGCGGACGTGGCGGAGGGTCCGGCGGGCGTTGTCTGGAGCGAGAGAGAGGGTGGCCGAAAAAGAGTCCCACTCTATTCCTAGCCAACACAGCTTGCGAGTGGGGGTGAGAGAGGACTTGGGGATGTTCAACAGGAACCCCATTTCCTCTAGCACTCCCCTCGCTACCCGGACGTTGTTTGCTACCTGCTCCTTGGAAGGGGCGTGAAGCAACCAATCGTCCAGGTACATGAGGGTGGGGACACCCGCCTCTGCCAGACGGGATGCCACCACCCTCACGAGTTTTGTGAAGACTCGCGGAGCTAGAGAAAGACCGAAAGGGAGCCTGGTAAACTGGAACGTCTCGGTCCCCACCTGGAAGGCCAGAAAGCGGCGAAACCTGGGGTGGATCGGGACGTGCCAGTACGCATCCTTGAGATCCAGGGATGCTAACCAGTCTCCCTTCCTCAGAACTGTGCGGACCTGAGCAACCGAAACCATCCTGAAATGTAACGTTTTCACGAATTTGTTTAGCTTGCTCAGGTCCATCACCAATCTCGTTTTTCCCTGGTTCTTTTTGGGGACCGTGAATAAACGAGAAAGAAAGACCCTTCCCGTCGCCCGCTCCACTACCCCTTTTTCCCGCATTTCTAACACATGCGGGACGACCGAAAGTGACACTTTGGTTGAGGCAGGAGGTAGACGTAGTGGCTGTAACGGGAGAAGACAGGTGTCAGTGAGAGTACCGTTAATCCTAATCCCCCGGGGCCCGAGGGACCCGGGGGTGGTTGGGGGGTGAATGACAGGAGAGGCAGAGATTTTGACCGCAAGGGAAAATCTGATTTTGACCTAACGGTAGCCCAAGGACGGGATTAGGCATAATTCATATGTCAGAAAGTAAAGATGACAGTTACTCACCGGAACAGTAATCCAGGGCCATGACAGGCCCTGGCGAATTATCCTTGCTGCCCAGCCGTGGGTGGGCCAGGCTGCTGACCACCCTGTGAGGCAGCCCAGAGTGGGACCCTCAAGTGGCGCGGTCCTTCTGGGCGGGGTGGTTGAAGGAGGACTTGGGCTTCGAGTAGGACTTGGAGCCCTGTCCCCTTCCTCGAAATGGCTGCTGGCCCCTCTGGGAGGGCCTGTTGTGTGCTCTCGGGGGAGTGGGATAGGAGGGCCTCGGTAGCCTGGAGGGCTGGGAGGGCCTCCGGGGCTGGTAGGCTGGTCTGGCTGGCTGTGGGGCACGTGGCCTACGGACAAACAGAATGATTAGGAACCAAAGTAGACCCGAAAATCCTTTCATTTCACCCCCGTGACAACTCGGGTAAGACGAACACGAGAGGTACTTACTTGGAGGTGGAAGGTTTTGGTAAATTGATTACCGCTGGGAGGGAGGCGAAGATCGTGTCTGTCACCGGTTGGTCAAAGAGGGCGGGGGACAAGGGGGCAGCTCGCACCACTCCCCTCTGTGCCATCTCCGGCGCAGATTTAGCCGCCGCCTGGCGGGCTGCCAGTCTCGCCTCGGCGAACGCCTTCACCTCCTCCCGCATGAAGTGGGTCGCCATCGCCGCCACGCCCTCCATCACGGTGGCCATGGAAGAGAGGGTGTCACTGTAAGGGGTAAACAAGGAAAAAACCGAGCGAACCCGGGGATAAGTACCCGGGAGTAACAGAGAGACCCTCTACCCAGTATCCCTAAAAAACATGACACACGAGTAAGGTACTCACGCTAGCTGTACACCCGACATCTCGTGGTAGGAGTTGGTTAGGGCGTTGAGGCAGTCCCTAATCAACGAGGCGGCTGCTCCCGTGGAGATGGTGTGGGCCAACTCTAGATGGGTAGCAGACTCCGCCTGTCGCAACTTGCCATCGGGCTCCTTCAGCTGATAGGGGACCGGGGGCTCCTTCTCCGTCTTCCACAGGCACTCCCTCAAGCCCGGGGGGGCCCGGGAATGAGGGAGGATGACGGGGAAAGACGGAGGAGGGGGCTTCCTGGGCGCGTTGTTTCTCTGGTGGTCCAGGGACTTAAGGAGAAAGGCTGGAATGTCCAGGTCCCCTTCGCCCTTATCCCCCGGGAAGTACGCGTCCGGGGAAAGGAGGAGAGCTGTGTTACCGTGGGAGCGGTCAATCCTCCAAGCCCCGGACAAGTGTAGCTGGCTGTACTCCACCAGAAAACCCATCGCGTCCAGGGTCGCCGCAGAGGACACCCTAGATGAAGTGGGTACGGGCGCTGAGATAGGACGGACCTTGTAGAAGGGAATAGCCTCGCCCTTCTCATCCGCCCCCCACTTCACCACGACGTCATCCCTCCGGATCCACACGTCTGGTTGAGCCGTGTCCGGAGACCAAGCCACCAGTCTGCCCTCCTCCGAAGAGTGGGTCCAGGTAGGAGGGAGAAGAGACCAAGAGTAGGGAAGGTATCCGTCTCCCGAAGGAGGGGGTGACGGGGACGGAGGTGCGGAGGTAACCAACTCCTCAGCTACGTCCCCCGACGGAGACTCGAGCCCCGGGGAAACGGGAGGCACGAAAAGGACTCCCACATCCCCGGGAGGACTCGCGCCCTCGACGGGAGCAGCAGCGGGAGGCGGGGGAACAGGAGCGGGTTCCGTAGCGACAGCCGGAGGCTGCGCGACGGAAGCCCCAGGAAAAGCGTGAGGAATAAGGGCGTGGAAGATCTTAACTATCTTCCTCGACGAGGGGCTGTCCCCCCCCCGCTTACCCTTGCGGGATTTGCGGGCGGGCGAAGGAGAGCTCCCCGACGATGAAGAAGAGGAAGAGGACGACGAAGAAGAGGAGGAAGGAGAACGGCGACGAGCACGGGACTTCCTGGAGTGGCGGGACCTCTTAGCTGAACGCTTGCGTCCTCTAGAGAGGCCTGAGGAGCCAGCTCTAGCAGGAGGCGAAGCTGGGGGTTCCCTGCTGGGCCCTTGTACCGGTGAGGCAGTCGGGAGAACCAGCGCGACAGACTCGCTCGTTTCCCGGGGGGATAAGCCCCGAGAAGGAGTCGTAGTACCGCCTAGGGAAGGAGGCTCAATCTCTCGGGCCTCAGGAGGTTCTAGCCCCTGAGACTCCGAGAGACAGGAAGAAGGGTAACGGGTCCTGAATAAACCCATGTCCGCTCCCAAAATCGGGTCCACCCACGCCAAAGAAGAACCGTCTCGTTTGTGGGCCATTCTCCTAGCCCTCGTCCACGCCATACGAAGAGAAGCAAGGGCAGGGAGCTTGGAGCGGGCAGAAGGGGAGGTAACCCGACACAACTCAGCCCAGGGGCGGCACACACCACACGCCAAAGGGTCGTAACCCAAGGGAGTGAAGCAGGGTGCGTGAGGTGAACAGTGCAGGTGTCCGTCAGGCGAGACCCGCACGGTACATCCTGAGGCAGCACAAAGGGCACGAGTAGGCTGAGGGAGAAAAGAATACACAAACATGGGTTAACACGTGCAAACACTGGAACACAGAAGACACGAAACCCATCCTCCCCGAAGGAAAGAAGCGCGGGACACGCCCGCTGAACCTGGGGACCAGGACACGATCCCCCACACTCGCGCAGCCGCCCAGGGAAAAACCCCGTAAAACCAAAACCGTCCGCCACATGGAGCGGGTAAATAAGGGCCCCCCGGACAGAATGAACCAGAAGGAGGGGTAGGAGGGGACCCGATAGCCTGAGAAGAAACACTCCAGGCTGAAAATAATGGAAAAACCCCAAAAATAAAATAAAAAACCCCCGCCCGGGAGAGGAAGAGAGAACCAGGGCACAATTCTCACTCCCCCTTACCGAGAGGGGACACATAATAATCGGGGAAGGCAAGAGGAAGGGCTGCAAAGACCCCATGTGCTCACCACGTGGGGCGGAGAAGTCCCACGTGGCGCCCACTAACCTCGCTAAAAAACCCCAGAAACCCCGATAAAATACACACGAAGCATGTACTAGTGGCAGGAGGAACAGTGAAAGGGGGGACAGACGGAGAAAAACTCCGAAAACAGGGGCTGAAAAGCCCCCTTCGCTTAAGGAAAAGAACTAAGTCCTAACGAAGAAAAAAACCCCATAAACACCTAAAACCCTCCTAGAAAACACACATGATACATCTGCAAAGCAGGCTAGCCACTAGAACACAAAAGAAAAAATTAGCAGGAACACGCGACACAATACCATAGCGTAGCAGCGAGGAGCGTAGATGTTGACTGAGACGTGTTCCGCGACAGAGTGGGCGAGCGGTATTCAGTGGAGGAGGGGCTTAATACCTCACCTCACCACCACCAGGTGGCTCCACTATCAGTACAGCGCCAGATTTGAATTTTATTTACTTCTGATGAACGTCACGGAATTGACCCTTCCAACCCAGATTATGCCTATACGGGGCCTGGGCTTGTGAAGGGGCCTATTCTATAGCAAATCAGCTGTGCTGGTTTCACTATACCAATAAAGGTTGATTTGGGCCACATTTGTAAGAAGAAATATTATTTTTCATTGGAAACCGATCGGAGTTTGTGTTTGTAAGTGTTTATTTTATTATCATCAATAGTAGGGATAATATTACGAGGAAGAGGACATTGTTGCTGTTGCAGAGATATTGATTGGTTTTATTTTGGATGTTAGGTTTTTGCACGCATTTTACCAATTTCTTTATTCTGTTTACATAAACAACATCATCCGCCTGGTAAAATTATTCATTATTATAAGGTTATGCCTACTAAAGACATGACTGTGTGAAGTTCGATCGGGTACCCATTATGTCGGCGATTACGCATTTTTTTTTTTTTTTTTTTTCTAGCAAGCCTATAATTTGTTTTGTTCTGTCGGCGATCACGCATTTTTCTTGCAAGCCGATAAATTGCTTTGTTCATCATGATGAAATTGTGGAAATGCAACTCACTGTCGTTCAGCATAGTTGTCCATGTTGTAGCATGGCTTCTTCGTGGCAATTGTTATATCATATGAAAGACGTATCCATACGCCATATAGTATTTCATGTGGAGTTTTTCCTTTTATTTTCGTATTTTGTAGTGGTTATTGACCGTCATATCGATGCAGTCTTCCCATGTGGAGGGATTTTCATTGTTTCTGTGCCACGAAGTACTTCTAGTAGTGTTACGGTTTTGCCGTTTTGTTAACCCATTAGATGCTGGGAAATATGGTAATACAAACGTTTGCTTAATGTAGTAGAAATCGGATACCTTTTATAATATCGGGACATGTATATGGTCATATGAATTTGGTTTTTAAATATATGTGCACTTACTTTTGCGGTTTTTTCCCTAGTGGTGCCGCCACTAAATATCTAGAAAAATAGTTAACCATAGGTAAAAACTTATCTGTGTCCTGATTCTAAATTGGTAAGGAAAGTAGATCTATTCCTACTATGTCCCATTATTCGTCCAGGATTAGGGATTCCCGTCATGGAACAGTGGTCCAAATGTATGGCCTTGACCTGCATTGTATGTTTCGCACTGAGCGATATATGTGTTTCATCATCTACCCTTTGTTTATGCTAATAGTATATTGTATGGAGTGGGTTAAGTACCTACCTCTATCATGATGTCCTATTGCCTTATAATATAAGGGTAATTAATACTGAGGGAATTATTATTTGTTATATCACTATGTGATTGGTTTGTACGTCACGTTTCCTTAGTTTCCTGTAAATAATATCATCATGAAGGGAAAAGATATTTAAGTGACTGGGTAATTATGGTCCATTATTTTCATCCTCAGGGTTTGTAATGAATATCTTATGACATTCATCATAGAATCCGTTTGCTAATGTTTAGGAACCGTATTAATGTCAAAGTCCATGGGTGTCCTCGGAACTAAAAGGACAAGATAATTGTTTAAGGGATCTACTACATTATTTAATCGTCCTGGAAGGTATTTAATATCAATATGTGGGAGAAATTCCTGAGTTGTTAGATTTTAATTGGCTAATTTTCCCGTTAGGGTTTGAGGTTATAGTAAGCCAAGGATCGTTTGGTAATTCGCGAAAACTTGTAAAGGATAGCCTAATACGATTTCTCTAAAAGTACGAAGTACCCATAATATTGCTTAAATTTCCTGTTTTGTTACAGAGTAACGAGTTCCCTGTGCACTTAATATTCTCTAAGCATAAGCACATACCTGATATCGACTCAAAGCTATCTCTTACATAAGTACAGCGCCTAAGCCTACTGAAGAAGCATCTGTACACTTGATAAAAGTTAATGAATACTTAGGAACGCAAAATTGAAGCTTACATTAATTAACCTTTAATAATTCAAAGCTCAGCTGTTTTTTCTGGCCTCCATACAAAATCTCGAGTTGATTA
This sequence comes from Petrolisthes cinctipes, assembly GCA_033782935.1. Taxonomy (NCBI): domain Eukaryota; kingdom Metazoa; phylum Arthropoda; class Malacostraca; order Decapoda; family Porcellanidae; genus Petrolisthes; species Petrolisthes cinctipes. The sequence goes on along the minus strand of JAWQEG010004048.1, from coordinate 56,216 downwards.
TTTAGGGGTTTAGCTACTTGGGAAAAATGCTCTACAAAGATTCTATAATAAGAACATAAACCCAAGAATTATTTTACGTTAGTAGCATTCATGAGGAATTGTGAATACTTTCATTTCTCGTATTTTACCAGATTGTGTATGGAGCACAGTGGCGGTTAATGTATAACCTAAAATTATAATTTCTTGGTTAAGAAAATGACACATAGGCAGTTAAAGTTTGAGGCCTACCTAATGTAATCTCTGGATAAGCTTCTTTATTGTTACTTATTATGAATGTACGTCTATAGAAAAATAATCAAATCGTTGAGATTAGCGATGACTACGTTATTAATAACGCCAATACGAAAATTGACCATATGCTGAAATGTGGATGAAACATTACATAACCCAAATGGTCTACGAATGTATTCATAATAACCATGGGAAGTACTAAATGTAGTAATGGGTTGATTTTTATCATCTAATGCTACTTGCCAGTTTCCACTGACCAAGTTTAAGGTGAAGAATATCATAGGCTTTGATTTACCAATGTTAGACAAAACATCTTAAAGGAGGGAGGGGATATTTATCTTTAATTGTAGCATTATTTATTTGTCTGTAATCAATTACTGGCGTAAATTCACCATTATTATTGAAACCAAAAACATTGGGCTGTTAAAAGGGGAGTTAGAATTCTTAATAATGCTTTCATCCATCATTTCATTTATAATTTTCTTTACAACTTTCTGCCTACTACGAGGTACGGTAGTCTATATGCTCGAATAAATGGGTTGAGGAGATGTTAGTGTAATGGCATGCTTTATAATGTTGGTTCATCCTAAGGATTCACCAAGTAGGGCAATCGCATTTCAATATGTGGCTAGTATGGTGATAAGATTATCACGATAAAGTGGAAAATCGTGCCCACTGACAAAATTTCTAAGTTGCTCCCCTATGTGACTATCAATTTATCCCTCGGTAAGAACCGATACAATATTTCCTTGTGGTATAGGTCTAACTTCCATCTGTACAGATCACATAGATATGTTCCTTTCTTTTCATGCATATTGGTAGATGATTTATTAATATCAGTGATATTTTCACTGTTTACATTGGGTAAAGTAAATTAATCCCTGATTATATATTATTTTACTGGTTCTATTAAGAATAGAACGGTAGTATGTGGCTGTACACGAGATGGAAGCTTTACCTTCAATTAATGGACGAAATTTGGAATTAATATAATATTATATGCAGCAATGGCCTTTATGATCCTGGGGTCGTTTCCCTCATTTTCAATATGTATAGAGTTAACATTACATGGACTTAGATATTGGCCTGGACAATCCTGTATTGGAATACATTAATTCCTAAAATGTATTATTTTATATTTAGGGTTAATTAATATGGTTTGCTTGATAAGGTATGATAAACCTAGTTTATAATTTCGTATTATATAAAATTCATTATGTATATGGTTAGTTCCCTTGGCTAACCGTACAGGAAGGGTTAAGGTGTCCCTAATACCTGTAATTTATTGCCTGCCATGGTTGACAATGCTATGTCACCTGTTCAATCTTGGTTTATAAATGCCGCTGGGGAGCTAATTTGCATAATTTGTTAAAGGAATTATCCGATAACAAGGAAACTGCGGCGCCTGTGACTATCATTAAGGGGGTGTTACTATGTGATACTAGAACAGGGAATTATAGTATATTATTGGTAAATGCGACGACAGGGCCTACAGTTTTATTTTCGGGACGTTTTAATATTGTGGCGGTCTCGTTTCATACATCATATTTTGATTGTGCAAGTCCCATTTCATTCTGTTAAGGATCATGCATTCATCTAAGGAATGCGACTTTGATTCATGTATTTGACTGTATTTATTATTACTTTTCCCTTGATCATTTCCTTTAGTATTATGTAAGTAATAACAATCACTGGTAATATTATTATTTCCGTTACAGTGTTTGCAACGTTTTCCCTGTGATTCCCTTTGAGTAGGTGTGGCATCAAAATTAAAATTCTTCGTCCCCATGGATTGAGTAATCTGTAATTCACGATGTATGATACGAGATTCCTTCGAATTTAAAGTTAGAGACCCTGATAATGCAAGTGCTTTTGCTGGTTCACTTGTAGTTATGTTTTCTGCCTTTGTTATAAACATTCTCTGAACCCATGATAATGAATTATGAATTTTACCATGCCCAAAAACATCAATAAGTGACTGTCTGAATGTAGCATATGACGTTAAATTCTCTGGATCAGAAAAAGTACTTGTAGTTATCATATAGCTGGCTGGACTATCTGGTGCAATATGCACTCTTACGAATCTGATCTTATGTAAGTCCTGCTCTATATTAGTTTGGTTAAACACATCCTCCAAATGACGCAAGAAGAGATGAATCCCATATCTTGGATTATCTCCCGTATAATACTTTAAATACTTGTGGGTGGGTAAGCTTGTCATTGTATGCATAGAAGAGGTAGTGGGGTTAGAAGAAGTTGTATGAAGAGCAGAGACAGTAGGAGATTGTGGAGGAGTAGCCATTGTTGGAGAAAATACAGGTTAATATAGTATACCAGATTAAGTTTTTAATGGGGGTAAGGTAGAAGCAGAAAATGTACTCGAATGTGTTGGCACCACAAACGAGGCTTGGGGAGGCAGGGAAATCTAGCTTGGAGACTGATGAATCATTATCAGGGATATTCGAAGTTAGTTATGATACCTATGGATTAATGGGGGAGAATATCTTTACCTTTGTTGTAATTTGGCACTTCTTTTCTTTCTTTCTGGGCTGTAATTGAGGAACCTAATCTATTTTAACATGTTCGTGGACAAGTGAAAAATAATGTAATGTAACATGTAATGTGTACCTACTTTTAGTTGACTCTAGTTGCAACGACGATGACGACGATGTGGTGAAGAGGCGACGTCGGTGGAGAGGCGAAGCGATTATTAGTTAGCTCGCACACTAACACACTAACAGTCGTTATTGGAGTGAAGATGATGAACGTTGACTTGCCTTTACGAGAGCATTTACGTAAAAAGGCGTCAGCGTGGAGGTGATGGAGGTCGTGGCGTTGTCCTGACGAGAGCATTTACGCAGGAACGCCGATATGGTAGTGATGAAGTGATGATTGTTTGTTGTGAAGTAGATGAGGACCCCTTGTAGGTCAGTTGCAATTATATTGAAGCAGGTGCCTCTTGTAGGTGAAGAATTTGTGGTTTATCTCCCTCGTTAGAGGTCGTAAGATTATACCCACAGAAGAAATTACTTGAGAGGATTTACAAGTAAATTCCTTCAACTTGTCCTTGAACAATGTTAGTCACTGTACTCCCGTGAAGTCGATACCTTGCAATTTGCCTTATTGCAAAAACACCGCTGCCATCAAATGTACCAGTTCTGAAGGCTTGAACTCTGGGCAGAACTTGGTAACTTACTTGTATGTAATTCTTGTAGTTGTAGTGTAGTAGTTGTTGTTGTTGTTGTTTTAGGTAACGTGGAAGACGGGGTGCTTTCTTAGGTGATTGACTTCACAAGTTTCTTAAGGCTTAATTTATTAATATGTTCTTATATCTATACAGAGAGTTATATTGATATGCCTTGTCTTGTCTTATATGGTATTATGTCTCTCTCTATGGAGACAGTTTATAGCCCTTAGGGAGTCAGTGTGGTATCCTGAATCCTAGTGTACCTCCTCTGCTTATATATATTTCAAACTCAATAGTT
>JAWQEG010004048.1:10000-47500 GCA_033782935.1 Petrolisthes cinctipes | reverse complement strand
CATGGCTGTACCCTGTTGTTGTTCTGTTGCCATAAACACATATCTTCTCCCCCTCACAGGTTTAGGTATAACACTGTGTTGCTTCTTGTTGGAACAGATAAAGGCGAAACTAACCACCAAATGATGTGAGGATGAAGGAACGCTAAACTGGGATTGACTGCAAGCAACACCCTGTAGGACGAAGGAGAAAGTAATGTAGAAGTGGGACAGCTAGCATCAAGGAAAGTGAAGGAAAGGAGGGACACCAACACCAAGGAAATACAAGGAAAGGAGAGACAGCAAACATCAAGGAAATAGAAGGAAAGGAGGGTCAGTAAGCATGAAGGAAATAGAAGGAAAGGAGGGACAATTGAAGAGAGAGGACGGACAGCAGGCACGAAGGAATTAGAAGGAAAGGAGGGACAATAACATGAAGGAAATAGAAGGAAAGGAGGGACAACAAACACGAAGGAAATATAAGGAAAGGAAGGACAACAAACAGAAGGAAATATATCTGCTGACTAATGTCTTCTCGTTCTCATAATGATTATATTATTGTTTTGAATAATGAGTAGCTGTTTGTAGTAAATTGGAAGATGCTGCTTAACCAATTTATTGAAAAGTTTCCCAACTAACGAACAAAAGAGAGAAGCTGTCAAAAGCTATTATTATTATTATTATTATTATTATTATTGTCCGCGACTGTACAGCCATAATCAAATATCCACCAACACTTTCCTTCCATCGTAGTAAATATCTTGGTAATAAAGAACAACACGTGTATGATATTGCAGCACCTCATAATAATAATTGAGGGGGTTGCTTGAGTTGACGTAAGGTGTTGTTGTATGATTATATTTTGCAGCACCTCATAATAATAATAATAATAATAATAATAATAATAATAATAATAATTTAGGGGGTTGAGTTGACGTAAGGTGTTGTTGTATGATTATATTTTGATATGATACTGATATATTTGTTGCACGATGGAAGGAAAGTTTCGGTGGTGATTTAACTGTGGCTGTACTTATCTACCTGTATTAATAGGTAGCCAAATAACACCTGTATACCTGCGTTTATTACTAACCACCAAGACCAGATTAACTAACAAAAAATAATGGTGTACTTTTGCTTGGATTAATTTATATGTAAGAAAAATTTACTCCAGATTAACCAACACTAATTGATTAATGGAGTATTATACTATATATTGTTACATTACAGCTCCTTGATTCCTCCAAAGTATGTCAGGAAACAGAACCAATGTATAAATATAATGGCATCCTGTTGATTGGAGTAGTTTGGAGGAATCAGTTGCTCCAGATTTACCGATAACAACAACACTGTACTAATAACACCCCTTAAAATAAAGACGGTATTTTCACAGTTCCCAACACACATACACACATACACAAAATACACTAAGTCATATAATATACACAAAGTCATGCCATACACATTACACATACATACACATACACATACTTTGGACCACGACTGTACACCACCACCACCAATTTGAAAGGTGTATGTGTATGTATGTATGTGTATGTATGTATGATAATGAAGGACGAGCGAGGAATTGTTATGACTGATAGTTAGTATTCATGTCTGGCTGATTCTCCTTCTAATTTATTCACTGTCATAATATCATATCTATTCATAGTTCTCTGTCTCTGTCTCTGTCTCTGTCTCTCTCTCTCTCTCTCTCATCTGTGTGCTGTGGTATCTTATCTTATGTAGGCCTGGGTAGCACACACACACACACACACACACTGGCTTAAGGAAAAGTGTGTGTGTGGGGGGGGGGGGGGGGTTGGGAACACGACGAAGCACTGATTGGTATGCAGTGTGTGTGTGTGTGTGTGTGAGAGAGGGAAGAGGGTACAGAGAAAGGTGTAGTAATGTAGTAGTCAGGTGGTATATTAAGCACTTCACTCTTACCTTTACACTCATACCTACAAGTTGATAGTACCTCTCTCCTCAAAGTATACCAAAATCTACCGAGTATACCATTATCTAACGAGTATACTATAGTGAGTATACGAATATCTACCTAGTATACCCTTATCTAACGAGTATACCATTATCTAGGAGTATACCAAGAAACTAAGCCTCATCATCTAGTCACTAATTTACCATCTAGCAACTACTATCACCAAACTGCTATAATTTTTTACCCTCTATAGCAAGTAGGAACAGTGGACTCCATCATTATTATAAGTCACTGAGAGAACAACATAATAATAACAACAACAACAACATGAAGGTGAGTGTTTGTTTGTTTATTTGTTTGTTTTCTTTGTTTGTTTATATGTTTGTTTATTTGTTTGTTTGTTTTGCCTATGTTTGTATTTGACATTATTTTTCATTAAGGGGAGGTTCTCTTTTTGGTGAATTGGAAGGCTACTGATTCCTCCTAACTATGCTAGAAAACAGACACCCTCAGTGGTACTAATAGGGGATGTGTTATTTCGTGGCATAGTTTGGAGGAATCACAGACCTTCCAATTCACCAACACTACCCTTTTCACCCTCAAATTAAAACAACTGATGTTTAAATTAAAACAACTGGACCTCAAATTAAAACACCTGAAGTTTAATTTAAAACATCTGAAGTTTAATTTAAACTACCTGAAGTTTAATTTAAAACATCTGAAGTTTAATTTAAAAGAACTGAAGTTTTATTTAAAATAAGTTAATTTAAATTTAAAATATAGATAATTTGTTCATGAATTCATTGTGCAGTAGATAAAAATGACTGAGCCGCGTATCATAGCTCTGCTGTACTTAAGATAATATAAAACAAATCTTCCCATTAGTACAGCGTTCTGATTGGTTCACAGGTTTGGCCGGAAATTAGAGACAGGAATGCTCAGTCAGAGAAGGTTTGTATGCATTTTGCGTGTGTATTTTCTTTTTACTCACGTTTTGGAGTGTTTTTGAGTGAATAAACTCAGTGAGAATATAAATATATACAGTATTTAAAACTAATGTTTATCTATACATAGAAAAGGGCTCAGTGATCATAACCAACGCCAGCCATGTAGGCTAGGATACTTGTCCAACCTGCTTGGTCACAGTATTTATTATATACTTTGTTATATACTGGATACATACGTAGCGTTATTTCCGTTCACTGTCACACTTTTTGTATTGGTTATTATCGTAACTTATTATGACCTAAATAAGGTTGGATGAGGTTGACTGGTGTCATGGATCCAGCCCAATTGGTAACGCTGGACCATGTTTATCGGTAACACTGTAGTTGTGTTTGGCTATATTTTATACCTTCCCTGGCGGGCGCACGATAGGTGCATATAATTAACTGTAAATACATTCCCCACTAATAGTATTCATGTTGTTATTCATTTAATATAGTAATTCTCTGCTAGTAATGTATAAACTCATATTATTCATCATCAAATATTCATATTGTTATTGTTAGATAGTTTTCCCCCAGGCTAGGTTGAATAACCCCTTTTCGCTGCCGTCCCAGAGGCGGCCTGGCTTGCTCTAGGTCTCTCTCTGTTCCCGCCACTGGTCAAGACAACATCTCCCCCTCAGCTCTCCTCCTTGTTGTGTCCCTTGTGAAATGCTCCCTCGTGGTGCATTAAGGTTTGTGTCCTTTTGTTAGGAGGCATAGTCAATCTCGACTATGGGCCTGGTAGGATATTCATATTTGTGCTGTATCCCTTTTTTCCTGTGTACATTAAATATGTAAATACTGTGTGTAAATGTAGTTAATTGTTTATTAATATTCCTCTCCAGACTACCCCTTAACGTTTTTACCTCATGCCCACCATTCCCTCATATTTATGGCTGCTCACTGGGTTATTGAGTGTTCTAAATTAGACTTCGTCACTGCTTCCCTGTGTTATTGAGGGTAGTAGCCCAGGGCAAGGGTTAGCCAGGGTTGTAAAGTGATAAATGGGGGCCTGACCGGGATTGATTGTGAATGTTTATTTGCCCATAATTAATTAATGTACTAGCCTCTCATTTTTTTTCAGTTAATCAGTGCCGTTTTGAAGCCATTCCTTCAACTTTGAGTATTTGTTGTGTTTTGTTGGCAATTGAGCACTTGATTTTTATTTTTGTGTTGTGAAATTCATTTTTGATGTTAGCCTGAGTGTGAATATACCTCGTTGCGCATTTTTTCATATTTCCTTCACTTTATTCACTGAGAGTGCTATGTATGTATTTTAGTCTAATTTTCCATTGTTGTTGTGGATCTGGAGAGAGAATTTTTGTACACACGTGGTGTTAATTTCACATTTCATAACTTGAGGTTATTTATATACAGTAAATATTCTTTCCCTATAAGTAATTACCATATTTTATCCCTCTATTTACTTTTATTAGCTAGCTTATTTTCGGGTTGTAGTCCCCTTCTTGCTGCTAACCATGTTTGTCTTAGCTGATTTTGTAGCTAACCCTGAGGTGGAGAGTCTAACTGGCCTGACTAAGGTCCAGTGGTTGGAACTAGCTACTCATTATGAACTAGAAGTACGAGCTGGTCTAAGTAAGAAAGAAGTGCGTCAGTTAGTGTTAGAGCACATGGTGGACGACGAAATCCTTGCGGAGGAGGATGTTGCATTTCTTTATAAGCCTTCTGACTTAATTGTTCTAAAAAAATTGCAACTTCAGTTAGCCCAAGCTGACAATGAGAAATTAAGATTGCAATTATCTCAGGGGTCTTCAACCTCAGAACCTCCATTTCGCTTGTCTGATGCCCTAAAGTTTGTCCCTTTATTCCCAGAAGAGGATCCAGATGGATTCTTCATTAGTTTTGAGAGAGCAGCTGCATTGCATGATTGGCCAGAGGACAAGTGGGTATTGCTAGCCCACAACTCATTTAGAGGGAAGGCCCAGGATGTGTTTCGTTCTCTTGACTCTACACTTACTAATGATTATCATGTTGTTAAGAGATCCATATTGCATGCCTATCAGAAAGTCCCTGAGGCCTACCGCCAGCAGTTCCGTAGCTGTCGGAAAGCCGAGGGAGAGACGTATGTTGAATTTTTTAGACGTAAGCAAATTCTTTGTCGTAAGTGGGTTGACTCTGAGCTTGTCACTAATAATTTTGATGATTTATTGCAATTGCTTGTTTTAGAAGATGTTAAGTCATGCATTCCTACTAAAATTAGGTCACACCTTGAGGAGCGGGGAATTAATTCTTTAGCAGAAGCAGGGCCCTCAGCCGATCACTATGCTCTAATAAATCCTGACCTCGCTCCCAAGTATAAATCACATGTGTTACCCTCTTACCCTCCTAAACAGATGAGTGTGGCACCTGTTAGGCCACCATTATTTAGAGACACTAGGGACTCTCATTTTATTAGGCCAATGGTACCAGTTAGGCCTGCTGTTGGGTTACCTTATCAGAATGTCGGTCGTGAACTAAGACCACCTCCATATTGCAGATATTGTAAGAAGCCAGGTCACCAGATCCATGAGTGTATGAAGTTGGCCAGCAAAAACACTTCCTCCCCACATGGCCGTGTTGTTCTCCACACTAGTGTACGGCCAGAGGAAGTGGAGTTGCCTCAAATACCCCAGGTGAGTGAAAAGCTTGATTTGAGTCCCTGTTTAGTAACTTTGCCAAGTAAAATTCCTCCCTCTTTCCAACCATTTTGCTCTAGTGGCCGGGTGGCAGCCTCTTGTACCGTAAACTCCTCCACCCCAGTCACTATTCTGCGTGACACAGGCTCAGACCTATCCTGTATTTTGAAGGAAGATGTCCCTAACTTTGAGTGTTATATGGGAGAGACGGTACTGGTGTCAGGATTACCAGGAACCGCTCGTTATCCATTATGTTCTGTGTATCTTACAAGTGCCTTTGTGACCCGACAGGTCACTTTAGCTGTTGTTGACACTCTTCCAGTGCCTAACGTATCTATTTTGATTGGCCATGATCTTGCAGGTACCCAGGTTGCACCTAACCCCATTGTTGTTGATGTCCCTAGTATAGTTAATAATACCAGTAAAGTAGAGGAACAGTACCCCAATCTTTTCCCCAATTGTGCGGTCACACGTAGCCAGAGTAAGGGGCTGGCTGAAGCTCCTTCAGAGGAACCTAATGACCCTACTGATGATTTGTTCCTTGGTGAATTATTTAATGATGACATTCATGTCCCTTTGCCCACGGAAACCCACTCCAATGCTCTCCCTATCACCCGTGAGGCTTTAATTCAGCAGCAGTCCTGTGACCCTGAGTTGCAAAAGTTTTTCAATAATTTGACTGAAGAAGGAGAGGTTCATAATTTTTCAAATTGTTTTTATCTTAATTCTAATGTTTTAATGAGGAAATTCAGACCCTTGCATGTACCTGCTAGTCACACCTGGGAGACTGTCCATCAAATAATTATTCCTAAACCCTTACGAGCATCAATATTAAGCATTGCCCATGATGGTGTGGGTAGCCACCTGTGTGTCCGCAAGACTTACCAGAAAATTCTGTCTCATTTCTACTGGCCTAAGTTAAGAAAAGATGTTGCTTCATATTGCGGAACTTGTCACATATGTCAACTTAGCAATAAGTCTGGTCCTGGAGTTAAACTTGCCCCTCTCTGTCCCATACCAGTCATGGACGAGCCTTTTAGTAAAATTATAATTGACTGTGTTGGCCCTTTGCCCAAGAGTAAGCGTGGTAACCAATATTTGCTTACCATTATGGATTCTGCCACCCGCTACCCAGAAGCAATTCCCCTTCGTAGCATTAACTCTAAAAATATTGTCAGGGCTCTTATTAAGTTTTTCACCCAAGTGGGGTTGCCAACTATTGTTCAGTCAGACCAGGGGTCTAATTCCACCTCTAGGTTATTTAAGGAAGTTGTGAATACTCTAGGGATTTCTCATTATATGTCCACTGCCTTTCATCCACAGAGTCAAGGTGTAGTGGAGAGGTTCCACCACACCTTGAAGACCATGATTAAAGCTTTTTGTATGGAATCTGGTAAGGATTGGGATGAAGGTATTGATTTGTTATTATTTTCTGTACGTGATAGTGTTCAAGAAAGTCTGGGATTCAGCCCTTTCCAACTAATTTATGGTCCCCAGGTAAGAGGACCTCTTAAAGTCTTAAAAGAGTGTTGGTTAAGAGAAGATAATTGTGTTCCAGTTGCTACATATGTTACTGACTTTCAGACAACTTTACGCACTGCCTTAAAGGTGGCTCATTCACACCTAGGTCAAGCTCAGGAACGTATGAAACTTAATTATGATAAGCGCCACAAGGTCCAAATACGCACTTTTAAGACAGGTGATTCAGTTCTAGCTCTGCTCCCTTTGCCTAACCATCCCCTCCAGTCTAAGTTTTATGGTCCCTATACAGTGTTGGAACGGGCTGGAGACCTTAACTATGTCATTGCAACACCAGACCGGCGTAAGAAGATACGTAAGGTTCATATAAATCTTTTGAAATTGTATAACCCGCGAGAGACACTGCCCCATGATGTTGCCCCAGTCACGCTGATAAGTGCCCAGTTGAGTGACAAGACCCAAGATGATGAAAGTTCTCCATTCATAGGTACTAAATTAGCTAATTCTCAGATCCTAGCTGACCTCAGTCATAAAGTGATGCACCTACCCCCTCCCCAGGCCGGCGACATAACCTCTCTTCTACAGGAGTTCCAAGACGTTTGTGGGGATGTACCTCAACTTTGTCCACTACTTCAACATGACGTGGATGTCCAGGGAGCCAGGCCCATACGACAGACACCATACCGCCTCGGCCCCGAGAAGAGAGAATTCCTGCAGGAAGAAGTCGAGAGGTTGCGGAAGCAGGGACTCATCCGTCCCAGTTTAAGTCCATGGTCTTCCCCAGTGGTGCTAGTCCCTAAGCCCGGTGGTACGTTCCGCATGTGTGTGGACTACCGCCGGGTGAATGCAGTGACAGTGCCTGACTCTTATCCCCTGCCTCGTATGGATTATTTCATGGATGACCTGGGGTCAGCCCGCTTCATCTCCAAGCTGGACCTCCTCCAAGGTTATTATCAAGTCCCCCTCACTGAACGTGCTCAGCCCATCTCAGCCTTTGCCACTCCAACCGGCCTCTGGGAGTTTGTGGTGCTCCCCTTCGGAATGCGGAACGCCCCCGGAACCTTCCAGAGGCTAATGAATCACCTTACTGCAGAGCTGACCGGTGTCCGAGTCTACCTGGATGACCTGGTAGTGTGGAGTGACAGCTGGGAGGACCACATAGAAAGGCTAAGAAAATTATTTCAAGTTCTACAGGGGGCCTGCCTGACGGTGAACCTTTCCAAGAGTGAGTTTGGGCATGCTCACGTCACCTTCTTAGGGCATGTGGTGGGTCAAGGCCAGCTAGCTCCCGTCAGCGCCAAGGTGGAAGCCATCATACAGTATCCCAGGCCCACCAGCAAGAAGGAAGTTATGCGGTTCTTGGGCATGGCCGGATATTACCGCCGATTCTGCTGTAACTTTGCCCAGGTATCATCTCCCCTGACCGACCTCCTGAGCACCAAAAGAACCTTCCAGTGGACGGATGACTGCCAGAAAGCCTTCCAGTCTCTTAAAGTTCTACTCTCCAGTGCTCCTGTTCTACGTACTCCCGATCAAAATAAACCCTTCTACATCCATGTGGACGCCAGCGATGTTGGGGTGGGTGCAGTACTATTACAGAAAATGAATGACGAGGTCTTACATCCCTTATGTTATTATTCCCAGAAATTAAAGAGTCATCAAAAAGCCTATGCAACCATAGAAAAGGAAGCATTAGGTATTGTCTTGGCTACAGAGACATTTGGAGTATTTTTATCAGGCAGCCCTCATGTAATTACAGTCTACACAGACCATAACCCTCTTGTATTTTTAGAAAGGGTAAAATTCAAAAATGCTCGTGTATTGAGGTGGGCTTTCGCATTACAACCTTACAATTTATCTGTGCAACATATACGAGGAAAGGAAAATACCCTTGCAGATGCTTTATCTCGTGTTTAATTTCTTGGGTTTTTTTTTTTCAGGTTCTTTGTATTTATTATTATGATTTTTTTTTTATGTATTTCCAGTGTATTTATTTATGTCTTTATATATATGTCTATGTCTATGTATGTTACTTCATGTTAGGAGTCGTAAGTTGTTTTTTTCTTTTTTTTTTCCCATAAGAAAAAAAAAGTTTTCTTGGGGGGGGAGGTGTCATGGATCCAGCCCAATTGGTAACGCTGGACCATGTTTATCGGTAACACTGTAGTTGTGTTTGGCTATATTTTATACCTTCCCTGGCGGGCGCACGATAGGTGCATATAATTAACTGTAAATACATTCCCCACTAATAGTATTCATGTTGTTATTCATTTAATATAGTAATTCTCTGCTAGTAATGTATAAACTCATATTATTCATCATCAAATATTCATATTGTTATTGTTAGATAGTTTTCCCCCAGGCTAGGTTGAATAACCCCTTTTCGCTGCCGTCCCAGAGGCGGCCTGGCTTGCTCTAGGTCTCTCTCTGTTCCCGCCACTGGTCAAGACAACATCTCCCCCTCAGCTCTCCTCCTTGTTGTGTCCCTTGTGAAATGCTCCCTCGTGGTGCATTAAGGTTTGTGTCCTTTGTTAGGAGGCATAGTCAATCTCGACTATGGGCCTGGTAGGATATTCATATTTGTGCTGTATCCCTTTTTTCCTGTGTACATTAAATATGTAAATACTGTGTGTAAATGTAGTTAATTGTTTATTAATATTCCTCTCCAGACTACCCCTTAACGTTTTTACCTCATGCCCACCATTCCCTCATATTTATGGCTGCTCACTGGGTTATTGAGTGTTCTAAATTAGACTTCGTCACTGCTTCCCTGTGTTATTGAGGGTAGTAGCCCAGGGCAAAGGTTAGCCAGGGTTGTAAAGTGATACTGGGCATAATATATGTAGTGATCCAGTGGTACAGAGTATATGATACGCTGATCACTTATTTTTATCTATTGTACAATGAATTCATGAACAAATTATTTTAATTTTAAATTAAAATTCAACTATTTTAAATAAAACTTCAATCCTTTTAGATTAAACTTCAGTTCTTTTAGATTAAACTTCAGATATTTTAAATTAAACTTCAGGTGTTTTAAATTAAACTTCAGGTAGTTTAAATTAAACTTCAGTTGTTATAAATTAAACTTCAGGTGTTTTAATTTGAAGTTCAGTTATTTTAATTTGAGGGTGAAAAGGTGTAGATTCTCCCCTTAAGGACCCTGTGATCGTGTGTGAAAATTGGTGGCTTCTGATTCCTCCTGACTATGCCACGAAACACGCTCCCTCCATGTAGGTGTGTGTGTGTTTCGTGGCAATATTTGAAGGACTCGCCTTCAATTTTCTTACTATATAATACAGAGTCCCTTAATTAAGGGTAGATTCTCTTGTTGGTGAATTGGAAGATTTGTCATTCCTGCAAACTATGCCACGAAACAGATCTCCTATTAGTAACATCAAGGTCGTTTGTTTCCTGGCATAGTTTTGAGGAATCGGTAGCCCTCCAATTTACCAAAAAGATAATCTCACAGTAATGGGATATACAGTATACTTTTGGTACATTGGAGTGCCTTGATTCCTCCAAAGTATGCCAGGAAACAACAGATGAACAAATATAATGGTGGTGTCCTGTTGTTGTTGTTGTTGCTTGGAATAGTGTGTAGATAAAATTTGCTCCAGATTTACCACCCACACTGTACCAAGGTCATTTGAAGAGCGATAACTGTAATGTGTTTGTATGCATCCCTTCCTTCCTTCCTTCATTGCTTCATTGCTTGCCCTGGTGACCAATATTAATGCCTTCAGTATGCCAGTGTTTATAAGTGATATTGATATTCTATCTGAAGATGTAAGATACGAAAGTACTTACTGTTCCTGTTTCCTTTCTCCTGTGGATATTTTGCGCACTTTTGCTTCATGGTGTACTTGAAGTTACTGTATATATATATATATATATATATATATATATATATATATATATATATATATATATATATATATATATATATATATATATATATATATATATATATATATATATATATATATATATATATATATATAGATTGAATCACCCCTATTCACAATCAAACAAACATACATTACATACGAAGAAACACGAATGATTACATAACCTTTATCAAACGAAGGTAATAATGAAGGAGGGACTGATATTACTAAGAGAGTAACAAATTAACCTATACTTTGAGAAATGAAAAAAATTTGTGATTCTGAGTAGACAATATCCTATACACATAATTATGCATTTTGATAATTAGTTTGGGTGTGAAGTTTAAGATAACATTACAATATATTTCTTATTAATAATGTTCTTACCATATACTGTACTCCAATACTATCATTATAATATTATGTAAACTTTTATGTAATGATTATTGATGACTTTATTTCCTGTTTGATGATTCTATGATGTTCCATAACGTGTAGAAAATTATCTTAATACCTCCCCTCTCCACACCTCTCTCATATCACACCCTCCATTCCCTCCTCTCTCAGATCACTCCCTCCAATCCCCACACCTCTCTCAGATCACCCACTCCCCTCCACCCTCGCTCAGATCACCCCCTCCCCTCTCCACCCCTCACTCAGATCACACTCTCCCATCTCCCGTCTCCCAAATCACTCTCTTCCAGATCACACCCTCCCCTCCACCCGCTCCCAGATCACCCCCTCCCCTCCACTCCCTCTCAGATTACCCCCTAACCTCCCTCCTCTCTCAGATCACCCCCTACCCCTCACCCACTCTCAGATCCCCCCTCCCCTCCCCCCTTTCTCAGATCACCCCCTCCATTCCCCCTCTCTCAGATCACCCCATCCCCACACCTCTCTCAGATCACCCCTCCACCCACACTCAGATCACCCCCTACCCTCCACCCTCTCTCTCAGCTTACCCCCACCCCTTCACCCACTCTCGGATCACCCTCTCCCCTCCACCCTCTCTCAGATCACCCCCTCCCCTCCACCTTCTCTCAGATCACCCCCTCCCTTCCCCCCTCTCTCGAATCACCCCCTCCTCTCCACCCTCTCTCAGATCACCCCCTCCCTTCCCCCCTCTCTCGAATCACCCCCTCCCCCTTTCCACCCTCTTCCAGATTACCCCCTCCCCTCCACCCCACACACACACCCTACCATCACCTGTCACCACAACACATCAATTTCAAAATCCACTTCACACCCAAACTAATTCTTAAAAAAGCATAATGTGTATATAAGATTTCCTACTCAGAATCACATGTCCCTTCATTACTCAGAATATCCAAACAAGGTCATGCTCACTGGGGGTTTAAGTAAGGGGCCCCGTAATGAATAGAGAGAATATTGGAGGTTAACGAGTCCTTTAAGGGGGTGCGGGAGTAGGGGACAGGCTGGGGGGGTGCGGGAATAGGGAGACAGGCTTGGGGTGAGTAGAAAGCCTGTCCCCTATTCCCGCAACCCCCTAACCCCTTCCCCAAGCCTGTCCCCCTACTCCCAAACTCCTCCAAAACCCCCGCACCCACCTAAACCCCCCTAAGACTGTCCCCCTATTCCCGCACCCCCTTAATCATTGCCACGAAACATTAGCCCTACTGAAGGAGTCTGTGTTGTGGCATAATCTGGAGGAATCAGAAGCCAACAAGTTTCATACACGATTATATTGGGTCCTTAATTAACACTATTGCCAGCCTTTTTGAACAAACATATAAACACATATTTGCTTTTGTTTGTATAGATGTGTGTGTGTGTGTATAGTGTTATAATCCCTTTATATCTCCTAAGTCCTAATGTGTATGTATGTGTGTGTCTGTGTGTGTGTATAATATAGTGTTATAATCCTCTCCTAAATCCTAATGTGTGTGTGTGTGTGTGTGTGTGTGTGTGTGTGTGTGTGTATAATATAGTGTTATAATCATCTCCTAAGTCCTAATGTGTATATGTATGTATGTGTGTGTGTATGTGTGCATAATAGTATTATAATCCTCACCTAAGTACTAATATGAATGTATATGTGTGTACAGATGAACGTGTCGTCGATAATGTTGTTGGTGCCATCACTACTACTACTCCTCCTACAACTACTACTACTGTTACCTGGGACCTGCCACGCCTCACCCCTCCCACCTCTACGTTCCTTTACCTCTACATACCCCAGCAGGTCCCAATACAGACGTGGTGGTCGTGTTAGGTACCCATCCAGAAAGCCATACTCTAATGTAAATATTGATTGATTTGTGGTGGTGTTTGATTGTGTGTTTGTTTGTTATTAATAGGATTTTTGTTTGTGTTTGTTTGTTTGTTTGTTCATTTGTTTGTTTCTTATTTATATGTTTTTTTTCTATCTCTTTATTCATTTGTTTGTATGTTTGTTTGTTTGACTCTTATTTATGTGTTGTTTGTTTGTCTATCTCTTTGTCAGTTTATTTGTTTTAGTGTGTATTTGTCTGTATGTTTATTTGTTACTTTTTTCAAATATTTTTTTTTCTATCTTTTTATTCATTTGTTTGTTTATCTATTTATTTATTTGTTTATTTGTTTGTGTTTGTTTGATTGTTTATATATTTATTTATTGATTCATTTGTTTGTTTGTTTGTCTATCTCTTTATTCATTTGTTTGTTTGTTTATCTATTTATTTGTTTGTATGTATGTTTGTTTGTCTATCTCTTTATTTATTTATTTTCTGTTTGTTTGTCTATCTGTATTTAGTTAGTTATTTGTTTGTTTGTTTGTATAACTTAATTCTGCTTCTTTCTCTCTCTCTTTATTTGTTTGTCTGTCTGTCTGTTGATTTGTTTGTTTGTTCGTGTGTTTATCTCTCTAAAATACGGATACACTTCTCTTAATAAATACGGATACACTTCTCTTTATAAATACACTTCCCTTTTCAGCACCCACTAGCTGGCCTTCTACCTAGTCAATCCGAAGTGTACTACTTTGGATTCGACTCAACCGGATATTCCAGGTATGTAATAATAATAATAATAATAATAATAATAATAATAATAATAATAATAATAAAAATAAAAATAAAAATGATGATAATATTAATAATAATAATAAATGTAAAGTTAAAAAGAAAGACAATAAAAATAAATATAATAAATATAATAATAATAATAATAATAATAATAACAGTAATAAACGGTTTATTTACAAAGCTAAAACCAAAGGATGAAAATTATACATGTATGAAAATATGCATGTCTGAGAATTGTGAAGGAAATGAGATCAATATTGCTTTAGGGACCCTGTGATGTTGTCAGAAAATTGGAGGTAAATGAGTCCTTCAAATATTGCCACGAAACACCATCTATGTAGGAGGAGCTTGTTTCGTAGCATAGTCAGGAGGAATCTGAAGCCACCATTTCTCACACACGTTCACAGATCTGGAGCAGCAGGTGGTTTATGGACGACAGCCCACCCTAACCATCATGAACACACACACACACACAGCCCAACCCTAACCATTATGAGCACACACACACACACACACACACACATCTCGCACCAATGAAAACATTGAGTGGGCTGTCATCCAGAAACCACCACCTACTTCAGATCTCAGGCTTCTACTCGGGTGGTCTAAGAATACTAATAAGTATCCAGGTGTGCTTCGAATACCTAGAGAGACAGTAAATAAATGCACAATAACATCTGCATTGAAATTATAGTTCGTTGGTGAAATGGTGGACTGTTCAAAGCTTCAAACCCAAAGCTGTATACTTATTAGTGCTCGTTACTGTACATAAGTTTATACAATTTTATATACATGTTGTTATGTCGTGTTGCTGAAGAGGTCCAAAAAACTGTTATTTATATTATGTTGTTGTTGTTGTGTTGCAGGAACGGACGTGATTTGAGTCACGTGTTGGCAGAGAGTGTGAACCAAGTGTAGGCAGTGGTGGTGTTGGCAGGTGTGTTGTTGTGGTGGTGTTGGTGTTGGTAGGTGTGTTGTGTTGGTGGTGGTGGTGTTGGCAGGTGTGTTGTTGTGGTGGTGTTAGTGTTGGTAGGTGTGTTGTGTTGGTGGTGGTGGTGTTGGCAGGTGTGTTGTTGGTGGTGTTGATGGCAGGTGGGTTGTTGGTGGTGGTGTTGGCAGTAGTATGGTGGTGGTGTTGGCAGGAGTGTTGTGTTGTGGTGGTGTTGGCAGGAGTGTTGTAGTGGTGTTAGCAGGTGTATTGTGGTGGTAGTGGTGGTGTTGGTACAGGTATGGAAGGGAATTTCTTTATCTCCTTGTGGGAGACGGGGGGTTTACTCTTACCCTAACACACACCTTGCTCTAGTAATGTAAAGGAGTTATAAAGGAATGATAATAACATATAGTAATGGTTTAGTAATGTTTGGAAGTTATAAAGGAATGATAGTAATATATAGTAATGGTTTAGTAATGTTTGGGAGTTATAAAGGAATGATAATAACATATAGTAATGGTTTAGTAATGTAAGAGAGTTATAAAGGAATGATAATAACATACACATAACAACGAACATGATTGGTAGATGAGTTGACAGGAAGTTTTAATCATAATGTAACATAATAATTAAACAAAAGAACATTATGGTTAACTAAAGGTATGTGTAATTAGGGAGTTGGGTATAGATGAACTCCTCCCTCCCCTCCCTCCATGGTGGTAAAGAAACTCCCTTCAGCATCTGTACAAGGATAAAGGTTAGGTTAGTAGTTTAGGATTCACCATTGTTCTTACTCCTTCCACACTGTCTGTCTCTCCACTCTTCCACACTGTCTCTCCACTCTTCCACACTGTCTCTCCACTCTTCCACACTGTCTCTCTCCACTCCTTCACACTGTCTCTCTCCACTCTTCCACACTGTCTCTCCACTCTTCCACGCTGTCTGTCTACATCTGCACACTATCTCTCCACTCTTCCACGCTGTCTCTCCACTTTTCCACACTGTCTCTCCACTTTTCCACTCTGTCTCTCCACTCTTCCACTCTGTCTCTCCACTCTTCCACGCTGTCGGTCTACATCTCCACACTGTCTCTCCACTCTTCCATACTGTCTCTCCACTCTTCCACACTGTCTATCCACTTTTCTACGCTGTCTCTCCACTCCTCCACTCTGTCTCTCCACTCCTCCACACTGTCTCTCCACCTCTCCACTCTTCCACACTGTCTCTCCACTCCTTCACACTGTCTCTCTCCACTCTTCCACACTGTCTCTCCACTCTTCCACACCGTCTCTCTCCACTCTTCCACACTGTCTGTCTCTCCACTCTTCCACACTGTCTCTCCACTCCTTCACACTGTCTCTCCACTCTTCCACATTGTCTCTCTCCACTCCTCCACACTGTCTCTCCACTCTTCCACACTGTCTCTCCACTCCTCCACACTGTCTCTCCACTCTTCCACTCTGTCTCTCCACTCCTCCACACTGTCTCTCCACTCTTCCACTCTGTCTCTCCACTCTTCCACTCTGTCTCTCCACTCTTCCACACTGTCTCTCCACTCCTCCACACTGTCTCTCCACTCCTCCACTCTGTCTACATCTCCACACTGTCTCTCCACTCCTTCACACTGTCTCTCTCCACTCTTCCACACTGTCTCTCCACTCTTCCACACTGTCTGTCCAAAAAGAGATTACTGGATGGATAATATAATGATAATATGTTCGATCCAATAAAATTTCCAAATAGTTTTCAATCTTATAAAATTGACATGAGTTGGTGTGGATGGTAGATGACAGGTGTGGATGGTAGATGACAGGTGTGGATGGTAGATGACAGGTGTGGATGGTAGATGACAGGTGTGGATGGTAGATGACAGGTGTGGATGGTAGATGACAGGTGTGGTTTTTAATGACAGGTGTGGATGGTAGATGACAGGTGTGGATGGTAGATGACAGGTGTGGATGGTAGATAACAGGTCTTAATTACTTTGTACACTTGGATATCACAGTCTCTAGCCCACCTGAGTCGAAGTCTGATATCTGAAGTAGTATGTGGTTTCTGGATGACAGCAACCCCAACCCATTACGAGGACACACACACACATACACACACACACACATACACATACAGTACAGCCCACCCAAACCATCACAAGGCTACACACACACACACACATCTGGAATCAATGGAGGCTTTGGGTGGGCTGTCGTCCAGAAACCGTCTGCTTCAGAACTCGGGCTTCGACTCAGGTTGGCGAGAGACTAACTATGGTATCCGTGTGTACTGTACTTAAAGCGGGGTCAGTCCTTTTCTCTTTGGTGTGAATCCGATGCAGCTTGACTCTATTTTTCCTAATCATTTACTGGTCTGACGCTTGTGTGTGTGTGTGTGTGTGTGTGTGTGTGGAGGGGTTGTGAGTGATTAAATACAGTTGTTGTTGTTGAAGTTCCTCAAGGTGTCTGACCGAGCAGCCCTGAGAATAAATACAGTAATAGTGTATTGTACAGTCACGAGTCATAATAAGTATACAGGTGTGCTTCAAATA
Source organism: Petrolisthes cinctipes (assembly GCA_033782935.1). Taxonomy (NCBI): domain Eukaryota; kingdom Metazoa; phylum Arthropoda; class Malacostraca; order Decapoda; family Porcellanidae; genus Petrolisthes; species Petrolisthes cinctipes. The sequence goes on along the minus strand of JAWQEG010004048.1, from coordinate 30,092 downwards.
GTCTGCCTAATAATCGAGTACTAAACGAGTACCAGTAAGTATGATAAAGGATATATAAATGTTATTATTTTTTCACTGGTATTTGTATTTCAGATGACTCAAATTTACAACAAGACTTGGATACTTATTATAGCTCGTGACTGTATGTACACTCACTCCAAAAAGTATGGGGCCACCTGGTCACCATGTGTCTGGAAGCAAACATTAAAGTCACATTGACAGCAGTATCGTTTGGGTTGGTAATGGTGGCTGTGAGTTGCCACCATTCTCTCATCATCACACATTAAATACTGTTATTATTGCTACAGTCGTGTGTGTTACATAAAGGTGTGAAAATAGATGGATATTCTCTCATACGCATCACCACTAAGTTATTATATATTCTCGGAAAGTAATGCATCTTAGATAACATGACAGGCCAGAGGAATGAGTTGACAAATAGGGATTAATTTGTGCTTAATTTCGTTTTACAGGACTCAGTCAATTCACTCTGAATGAACTATGAATTATCATGCCGCATTATTAAAATAACTGGTAGGTAATAGGCCAATGTCTTCCTCAGCTGATTACGTGCCTAAGGAGATTTTAGCTTATCATGAGGTGATTACGTGACTAATGTAATGAGATTATATAAAGCTGATCTTGAGATAAGCTTTGAATCATATAGTGATTTGCAACGAACACGAATCAATACGAAAACGAATCAGTATTTTCCTCACAATAAAAGTGTTGGTGGTGATGGCAACACATAGGATTCATCAGCACCATGGAGAGCTGACAGACAACCCAAGGAGTCATCATCACTCTTCACCACATTATTCACTATATGGCATAATATAAAACATAAACTTTAATTTGTCTCGGTTTTGGGTATCATTGTTTTTCAAGCAATTTAATCTAAAATATACAAATTTTGTATTCTAATATCATTGATATGTTCTCGCTACATTAGCAGATAGGCAAATATGGAGAGAAAATCATGCTCCATCGTAGACATATGCCAAAATCAGCAAGTGGCAACTCAGGGACATCTGAACTGCAGGCGTACCAACATAATGCACTGCAGGCGTACCAACATAATGCAGGCGTACCAACATAATGCACTGCAGGCGTACCAACATAATGCAGGCGTCACAGTAAAGTAGCAGAATGATTCGTCCATTGTGTCACATTATTTCAAAGTGGAAGTGGCCCGATACTTTTTGGAGTGAGTGTACATGTGTTAACAGCAATTATATTCCTTAATAACTTAGGTTAGGTGTATATGTAAGCTTAAACATCACCTTTTTTTTTGGACATATCAGCAAAATTGGTATTACACCTATAAGGATAATAAACAGATGAAAAATATAAGTGTGATTAATAAGTGTAATAAATATATGAATTATTTAAAAGAGAAATAATTGTGTGTAATAAATTGATGAAGTAATGTAAAGTGTAATGAATAAGGATAAATAAATCGATGAGATATAGAAGTATTTAAATATAAGTGTAATAATTTAGTGTAATGAAAAGATGAAATATAATAATGACAGGTTAAATTAATAAGTGTATAAATTAAGTAAAATGTTTTTCATGGTAAAAAAAAAAAAAAAAAAAAATTCTTTTGTTGTTGTTGTTGATCTTGTTGTTGTTGCTGTTGTTGTTAACTTTAGCAGTGGTTCCCAAGTTTTCGGGGGTAATGGAGGGATGACAGAAAAAAATATATAGTATCTCTAGTGTTTCAATTCAGCCATAATTATATATCAATATTGGCAACACTGTGTGAAGGGGTAATCACTGCCTTAAGGACCCTGCGATCGTGTATGAGAATTGGAGGCTTCTGATTCCTCCTGACCATGCCACGAAACATGCTCCTTCCATATACAGTAGGTGTGTGTGTTTCGTGGCAGTATTTGAAGGACTTGTGTACCTCCATTTTTCTGACTATGGGCCGATTCCACAGTCGATTTGTTACAGCCCGAACATGGTGAGAACCTTTACAAATAAGCCTTTCCGATTCCACAGTCGTCTGATCTTTGGTTTGCGAGCCAACAAACTTGGTGGCCGCGCAAACAAATCCCCGGAAGGGTTGGTACACCTGAATGGTGGATATTGGCCATATAACTATAACAAACTGGCACCGAAATATGAACTGTCACCTGTGAGCAGAAGAAACTTGGAAGAGAGAACACATGACGAGTTGACGACCACAATTTCTCCTCGTGACAAGGCTCCTGCTGCTCTAACTTATCACCAGTTAATTTTCACTAAATAACATAAAACTTGAGAAATACTGATGTTAAATATATTTCAAATACATAAATAATGTTTTAATAATACATTTGTCTGGTGTCATAGCGGGTAATATGATTAAACAGATCATACAAACTGTTGTTCTTGGACGTGTCTATACTAGTGTAAATTTGAGTTATAATTAGTTCCCTCTACTCAGTTCTAAGTACTTGCATAAGGTTATACCATAATAAATGTTTCACAGGCTTATCTATAATGAATTTGGAGTAACGTGTGGGAAGAACAACAGATGTAAAATAATGAAGTGCTGTGATGCTTAGCCGAGTTGAAGCCAGTGTTGCCAGGTCTGCTTGACGAAATTTCCCCAACTTCAACATCAGATTTTCCCTTTTTACCTCAAAAATTTCCGGTTTACTCTTGAAGATAGTCGTATATTTCGTCTTGTAGAAATTTCTCCATTTATTTTTCAATAATCTTAATATAATTTCCCCATTGCTACTTCTAATTCTTCATGTCTAGGGAAACTTTCCCATACTTGGCAACACTGGTTGAAGCGCAGCAGACGACAGACTTGAATTTACTGCGATCAGCAGGATTATCGTAAAAATAATACAATCTTGCTGTTTTACCTTGTTTCTGGATGCCTTCTATAGAAAACAATGGACATGTATTATACAATGAAAAACAATCATTTGGTATGCAAATAATATAAATATTTTCAATAATATATAATTAGTAAACTCGGTTGGGCAGGTATACCCTTCACCAAAGATCCATCACCAAAGTTCCAATAATGCTTATGATTTTGGTTGGATCCCGAACAAACTGGGTCCCGAAAAACGACTGTGGAATCGGACACGTTACCAAAGGTTTTCGTTTGTTGGCTCGCAAACAAATATTGACGACTGTGGAATCGGCCCTATATCACAGGGTCCCCTAAGATCCCAGTACTTTAATTAAGGGTTTTGGCCCCCCTTCGGACCCCAGCCATTAAATAAATAAGATAAGGCCCCATTAAGGGGTGATTATCTTGTTGGTGAATTAGAAGGCTACTGATTCCTCCAAACTATACCAGAAAACAGACAAACGCCCTCAATGGTACTAATAGGGGATGTGTCTGTTTCGTGGCATAGTTTGGAGGAATCACAGGCCTTCCAATTCACCAACAAAAGAATCTCCCCTTTAAAATTATTTCTCCAGACTGGGCCACGATACAGAATGCCTCAGTGTTTACTCTGTTTTGTAGCACAGTTTCGTGGAATTAGAAGCATCCAGTTTACAGCCCGAAGCCTTCAATTTCCTTTATGGGGAGTAATTAATTTGTCGCTGTATTGGAAAGATCATTTTTATATCTTGTTTATTTATTTCTTTTTCTTTTTTAAGGCAAGGAAGGGTTGTGTGTGTTCTTACCTATTTTTATCATAAAAGGAATGAGTCAAGCTTGTAATGTCCCGTTTTTAAAAGCCAATTATCATATTATATTAAAGTTATGTGTGATTTTGACACACACCTCTTGTTCCGGTAATGTGTTCCATTTCTCTATTACTCTATTTGGAAAGCTATATTTCTGTACATCTTTGTTGTGCGTGTGTTTGGCACACACCAATTCTGGTAATTCGTTCCATTGGTCTATTACTCTATTTGGAAATCTATATATCCGTACATCTTTATCTCCTCTTCTTTTAATTAATTTCTTACTGTGACCTCTCATTGTAGGTATTCCTTGTTGACATAAGTTTTCTATCATTTTTTTCTGTGATACATTTGTAAACCATAATCATATCTCCTCTCTTTCGTCTTTCTTCCAGTTTAGGTAACTCTAGTCTTATTTCATAGCTTCATAACTTAGTTCTCATAGATTTGGTATTCATCTTGTTGTTGCTCTTTGTACTGTGTGTGTGTGTGCTTGACTTATTTTTATTACTTCAAGTTGGTTTTCAAGCTGCAATAGTTAGGCATCAAAAGATCCATGTTCTCTTTAAATAACATGGTCATTATTACAGAAAACTGCAACCCAACAGGGGAAAGGGAGATAAGGAAAGATAAATAAAAAGGGGAGAGAGAGAGAGGTAGGATAGAACAATAAAAGGGAGAGAGAGAGAAACAGGAGGGAGGAGGGGATACAGAGTGAGAGAGAGAGAGAAAGAAAGAAAAACAGGAAGGTGGAGGGAATAGAGAGAGAAAGAAACAGGAGGGAGGAGAGGTTAAAGAGAGAAAGAGAGAGAAAAACAGGAAGAGAGAGAGAGAGAGAGAGAGAGAGAGAGAGAGAGAGAGAGAGAGAGGAATGAGGAGGGGATAAAGAGAGAGAGAAACAGGAGTGAAAGGAACTGGGAGGAGTGAGAGAGAAAGGTAGGAGGAGGGAATAGACAGAGAAAAAGAAACACAGGAGGGATGAGAGGATAAAGAGAGAGAGAGAAAAACAGAAAGGATGAGAGAGAGAGAGAGAGAGAGAGAGAGAGAGAGAGAGAGAGCAATAAACAATATAACCGAATATTTAAGAAGGCTAATTATTATCTCAGAACACAAGTAATATAAATCTCTCTCTCTCTCTCTCTCTCTCTCTCTCTCTCTCTCTCTCTCTCTCTCTCATATGCGCTTTTTGTTCCATGCCTGACTTATGGCCAAGAATAATAATAATAATAATAATAAAAATAAAAATAATAATAATAATTATAAAAATAACAACAACAACAACAACTACAACAACAACAACAGCAACAACAACAACAACAATAATAGTAATAATAATAATATTAATAATAAACTGGCAACTTCCAATCACGAGTGGTAAGAGAGATCAGTGTTATTAATTAAAATGCAAAGGATAGTGTGTGTGTGTGTGTGTGTGTGTGACCTGCTTTCTCTTCCTCTGTGTGTCCTGTGTTTGTCCTGTATGCGTGTGTAAGTTCTTATTTTACTGTGTATACGTGAGTGTGTGTGTGTGTGTGTGTGTGTGTGTGTGTTTATTTTACTGTGTGTGTGTGTGTGTGTGGTGTGTGTATGTATTTTTTGTGTGTGTATATGGTTGTGTATTTCACTTTGTATGTGTATGTGTTTGTTATTGTATATTTGTTCTATGTGTGTGTGTGTGTGTTGGTAGATCTGTTCTGTGAGAGAGAGAGAGAGAGAGAGAGAGAGTGTGTGTGTGTGTGTGTGCTGGTAGATCTCTATTGTGTGTGTGTGAGAGAGAGAGAGAGAGAGAGAGAGTGTGTGTGTGTGATGTCAACAGTTACCTTCCATGTATCAAGTGGGTTTATCTACCAAGTACAGTCGACATTAAAACTCCCTTCCCTACCACTTCTCCTTCTTTCCTCGTTCACCTCCTCTCTCCCTATCCTTTCGGATTTTTCTCTCTTCCTTCTTTTCTCCCTTTCTCTTTCCTTTTGTGCTTGATGTAGCCCCCTCCTCTCTCTCTCTCTCTCTCTCTCTCTCTCTCTCTCTCTCTCTCTCTCTCTCTCTCCACCACAACCATTATTATCAACTCAACTACCATTACTACAACCATCATAAGTGTGTGTGTTCTTACCTATTTGTATCTTCACAGGATTGAGTCAAGCTTGTAATATCCCGTTTTTTAATACCCAATTGTCATATCTTCCTTTAAATTAACATATATGTTTTTGGCACACACCACCTCTTCTGGTAATTCGTTCCATTGATCTATTACTCTATTTGGAAAGCTATATTTCTGTACATCTCTGTGTCCTCTTTTTTTCTTTTTTTTATTAATTTCTTACTGTGACTTCTCATAGTAGGTATTCCTTTTTGACACAAGTTTTCTTTTTCTATGATACATTTGTAGGCCTATGTGTGTGTGTGTGTGTGTGTGTGTGTGTGTGTGTAATTAGTGGGGTCCTGTCTATGTGTGTGTGTGTGTGTGTAAAGTAAAGTAAAGTAAGTAAAGTAAAGTTTATTGCCACAAGAACTGCATAAATAAACAATATATAACATGAATACAGATATAGGCAATATCAGTCGAGCCAAGGCTCCCTGACAGATATGTTTTTAACATTCATTTGATTGGGTGAAGAGCATCAGTTCAATATACATATAACACATAACAGTATGAGAAGAACATATATGGTGTCAACACATACACCACATAATAATACAGGACATATATTATTGGGTAATTATTATCACATTATAAGTTTTGTAGAGTAAGTAAATGTTTTTTAATTTTCATTTTGAATTGAAGGATACTATTAGAGTTACATAGAGCATTTATATCATTTGGTAGACTGTTCCATAATTTAGGACCAAAATAGAAGATACTGTATTTGAAAAGAGTTGTGCGATATTGCGGACATACTAGATTAAAGCTATTATTTCTAGTTCTGTATGAGGTTTCTAAGAATTTGAATACAGGGGTTCCCTGTTGGTACCTTATATTTTTAAAGATAAATAAGAGAAGAAAACATTTGTGGATGGAGTAGAAACTAAGAAGCTTGTGTTCTGAGTATATAGTTGCTGTACATTCAAATTTTCCTAAATAAAATATACATCTTAAAATTTTATTTTGTACTATTTTTAATTTGGTGAGGAAGGATGGCCAGGTACAGGCCCATACTGACACACAGTAGATGAGATGAGGATAACACAGCGTATAATAAACACTTAGCATAGCTTCAGTTGTGAGATGATTACGTATCTTGTACAATATGCCACACATTCTAGATAATTTAAGGTATACATTGTTTATCTGATAATTCCAATTTAAATTTTTGTCAATAACAACGCCAAGGAATTTTGTATGAGAAACATTCTTCAGAATTTCACCTTCTAGCAATACGGGAGGCAGATGATAATCTAAAGAACGGTTCTGAAATAGGATGTAGTTAGTTTTGGATATGTTTAGCTTTAGTTTATTTATTTGTATCCATTGATTGATGAAATGTAATTCTGTAGATAAACTTCTGTGTAAGCTAAGTACATCCCTATCAGCTAATAATAGATTAGTGTCATCAGCATATATAGTGTATTGAAACTTAGAGCTAGCATTGACAATATCATTAATATATAAAAGAAAAAGTATTGGTCCCAGAAGTGAGCCTTGTGGTACTCCTTGAGATAAAAACTTTGAAGTTGAGTAATTTCCATTGCAGTACACAGACTGTGACCTATTGCTTAAATAACTTCCAAAAAGTTGCAGTGGTACACCTCTAATGCCGTAATGTTCTAATTATTCAAGTAAAATACGATGGTTTAAGGAATCAAATGCTTTAGATAGATCTATAAATATTCCAACTACATGATGTTTTTTTTCCAGATACTTGTATACATTATTGGTGAACTGTATAATGGCAGATTCTGTTGAGTGTGTGTGTGTGTGTGTGTGTGTGTAATTAGTGGGGTCCTGTCTATGTGTGTGTGTGTGTGTGTGTGTGTGTGTGTGTAATTAGTAGGGTCCTGTCCACGTGTGTGTGTGTGTGTGTGTGTGTGTGTGTGTGTGTTACTGTTTTGTATTCAACTTGCAATTGGTACCCCTTTGCCCTTCCTTCCTTCTCTCTCTCTCTCTCTCTCTCTCTCTCTCTCTCTCTCTCTCTCTCTCTCTCTCTCAAAAAGTATCAAATGTTTACTATTCATTAAGTCATACTAATTTGTATCAATACTAATGACCGCAACTGTACATAGACAGTAGTAGTAGTAGTAGTAGTAGTAGTAGTAGTAGCAGCAGTGGTGATGGTAGTAGTGGTGGTAGCGATGATGGTGGTAGTAGTAGTTGTAGTAGTAGTAGTAGTAGTAGAAGTAGTTGTAGTAGTAGTAGTAGTAGTGGCAGGATAAAGGAAGGTGGGAGACAGTGGTAGTGACAGAGACAGGTTATCACACACACACACACACACACATGCCGTTAACATTGTCCAAGTACACCTGAGAGAGAGAGAGAGAGAGAGAGAGAGAGAGAGAGAGAGAGAGAGTGTTGGGACAGTAAGCACGAGAGAGAGAGAGAGAGAGAGAGAGAGAGAGGTGGGACAGTAGGCACGAAGGAAATGGAGAGAGAGAGAGAGAGAGAGAGAGAGAGAGACCCAATTCTTTTCTCTTCATTCGAGTATATACAGAGAAAGTGTGGGTGTGTGTGTGTGTGTGTGTGTGTGTGTGTGTAGATGCTTGCTGTTCCTTGCCTACCAAATCATATACATGTCACACTAACCCACTAACCTAACCTAACCTAAACCACTAACCTAACCAAACCTAACCTAACTAATCCAATAACCTAACCTAACCTAATCCACTAACCTAACCTAACCTAATCCACTAACCTAACCAAACCTAACCTAACTAACCCAATAACCTAACCTAACCTAACCTAACTAACCTAACCTAACCAACCCATTAACCTAACCTAACCTAACTAACCCATTAACCTAACTTAACCTAACTAACCCACTAACCTAACCTAACCTAACTAACCTAACTCAACCTAAAATAACCCAGTAACATAATCTACCATAACATATCATAATATAACTTAACCCATTAACCGAACCTAACCTAACTTAACCTAACCTATACACTAACCTAACCTAACAAACCTAACCTAACACATCCCAAACTAACCTAACCCACTAACCTAACCTAACCTAACCTAACCAAACCCACTAAACTAACCTCTCCCACTAACCTAACCTAACCCGGAACCCATTAACCTAACCTAACTGATCCCAATCTAACCTTACCTAACTTAATCTAACCCACTAACCCAACCCACTAACCTAACCCAACCTAACCTAACCTAACCTAACCTAACCCATGCACTAACCTAACCTAACCTAACTCATGCACTAACCTAACCCACTAATCTAACCCAACCCAACCTAACCCAACCAAACCAAACCCAACCTAACCTAACCCAACCTAACCCTACCTAACCTAACCCACTAACTCAACCCACTATCCCAACCCAACCTAACCTAACCTAACCCAACCCAACCTAACCCTACCTAACCTAACCTTGTAGTGTACCATAAAATAGGTCGATTTTCTTTGATTGAGTGTGTAACCATTCTCTAATTATCTACCAGCCTGTATTGTGATTCATTTACCATTACATTCCTTCATGCAGATAGCCTATGCAATTTTTTCCCTCAGCATATTCTCTTTGCCATTTTGTGTAATATCATTGTCTGCATACTCTTGCAAAATTTCATGTATACAACATATGTATTATACATTTAATACCATAACCAAATACTCTTAGCTTTGTTAACGTCAAGTACGCAGAGAATTGTATATACTGTTAACCATTTTTTGACATTAAATTACAAGGAACTATTCACCGCATCTCTCTCTTCCTTGAGCACTTTTTAAAGAGAGTTATAGACACTAACACTTCTTAAAGAGAGTTATAGACACTAGCTCCTGAGGCTGAGAAGTGTAGTGGAGAAACCCTGCCATTGGCCCTTACACAGGAGCCTTCTTTAGGTAGCAGCACAACTTATAGTTGGTGGCTACACCACCCACCAACAACCTAACCCCCGATATAAACACACGAACGAACACTTCTATCCATCACTATCATTTCACACCCGCTCCCCATAACAAAACAAAAGCAATTATTTTTTTTACCATGCAGGCTTCTATTATTTTTTCACCACACTGTATTTTAAATCACACAAACCAATATTTTTTTTACAAGGCTTCTGATATTTTTTACCACACTGTACTGTAAATTAAATCACACTAACCAATATTTTTTTACAATGCTTTTTTTTTTTTTTTTTTTTTTTACCACACCGTAAATTAAATCACACTAACCAATATTTTTTTACCAGGTTTCTGTTATTTTTCACCACACTGTACTGTTTGTTAAATCACACAAACCAATATTTTTCTCCCAGACTTTTTTGTTATATTTTACCACACTGTATATTAAATCACACAAACCAATATTTTTTTCCCATGCAGGCTTCTGTTTTTATTTTTTACCACACTGTATTTTAAATCACACAAACCAATATTTTTTTCCCATGCAAGCTTCTATTATTTTTTTACCACACTGTAAATTATATCCAACAAACCAATATTTTTTTACAAGGCTTCTATTATTTTTTAACACACTGTAAATTAAATCACACAAACCAATAATTTTTTTCCCCAGGTTTTTGTTATTTTTTACCACACTGTACTGTATATTAAATTGAATCATCTGAGCCTGTGTTATTATGGTTCGTATGCAAGAACTTCCGTGGTGTATACGATGGTGTGGTTCCTGTACGATGGGTCTATTGTTTTACTATGGAGCCATCGTATACTGGCACCATGATCGTTCTTGACTATGGTACCAAATGTAATGGTTATACTAAACATGGTAATTTTAACATTGTAATGAAGTATTGTAATTGTCTCTTAATAACACACACACACACACACATATACACACACACACATATATACAAGACACACGCACACACAGACAAAGTGAGATACATACATGCCCTGACAGAGAAAACACACACACACACACACACACACACACATATATACAGGACATACACACATACACACAGGCACACACACAGAAAACAAAAAACACATACAGGACACACACGCAGACGCAGTGACATACACACACACACACACACATACACACAGAAAGAAAAGAAAACATACACACACAAACTAAGTGAGATACTGTCAGATACATTATAGAACACACACACACACACACACACACACACACACAGGAGCCCCAATTAATATTTTCCGAGGTTTGTGTTATTCTTTTGCCACACCATTTAAAGTGAAGTTATTAAAACATTAATAACACCAATAACATAAGACACTGTTGAAAGGGGAGGAAAAGGGGAGGGGAGAGAAGGAAAGGTAAGGGGATGGAAGGGAAGGGAGGGATGGGGAGGTAGGGAAGGGGAAGGGGATTGAATGGGAGGGAAGGGTAGGGAAGGTAAGGGAAAGGGGATGGAAGGGGATGGAAGGGAAGGGAAGTGATGGGGAGGAAGAGAATTGGAGGGAATGGAGTGAAAGGAAAGGGAAGGGGAAGGGAAGGAAAGGGTAGGGAAAGGAAGGGAAGGGGAGAGAAGGGAAGAGGAAGGGAGAGTAGGGAAGAGAAGGAGGGAAAGGGAGGAAAGGGAAGAAGAGGGAAGTGAAGGGAAGGGGAGAGAAGGGAAGAGGAAGGGAGAGTAGGGAAGAGAAGGAGGGAAAGGGAGGAAAGGGAAGGGAAGGGAAGGGAAGGGAAGGGAACAGGATATACAGTATAGAAAAAAAGTACCAGTGTACAGTCGAGGTCAAAATTTAGTTACACCTCTTTTCTTATCTCATGGTAAAAATTTTACAGAAATATGAAATAATTTACATATAACAATAATTATTTATTTATTTATTATTATTATTATTATTATTATTATTATTATTATTATTATTATTATTATTATTATTATTATTATTATTATTATTATTATTATTATTATTATTATTTATATATATATTTTTTATTATCATTATTATTATTGTTATTATTATTATTATTATTATTATTATTATTATTATTATTATTATCATTATTATTATTATTATTATTATTATCATTATTATTATTATTATTATTATTATTATTATTATTATTATTATTATTTTTATTTTATTTTTTATTTTTTTTATGATGGTGACTGATTTCTCCAAACTTTGCCACGAAACACATCCCCTCGTATTCGTAACACGGGGATGGTCTGTTTCCTGGCATCGTTTGGAGGATTAGCAAGGCCTCCATTTCTTCTTAACCTTTTCGTGTGATACTACAACTACTACTGCTACTACTACAACTACAACTACTACAACAACAACAACAACAACTACTACTAATACTACTGCAACAACAACTTAGGTCCGCTGTAGACTCGTAAACTACACTTTCTTTTGAGTTGGACTGTACACTTCTATCGTCTAAATATAACACCATCTTTATTACTGAACTGTACACTCTCACACTAATTTTAATATATAACACTAATTTTATTTTTTAACTGTACACTCTATCACCAATATCTAACACGAACTTTAGTACTGAACTGTACACTCTATCACTTAAACATATTGTACATTAACTTTATCATTAGACTGTACACCCTATCACCCAAATCTAATGTACACTAACTTTATCATTGAACTGTACACTATATCACTAACTTTATCATTAGACTGTACACTCTATCACCCAAATCTACTGCACACTAACTTTTTTTCTGAACTGTACACTCTGTCACCTGTCCCTCCTTTCCCGTTACTCGCTCTCCTTAGTGTGTCTTGTTTCTATGCGTACTGGTAGTGTGTGTGTGTGTGTGTGTGGTCAGAAACAAGATGAGCACACTAATGTCGACTCACATTCCGTTACACTATATCTTCCCCTTCCCCTTCCTCTTCCTCCTCTTCCCCTTCCTCCTCCTCCTCTTCCCCTTCTCCTTCCTTTTCCCCTCCCCCTTCCTCTTTCCCTTCCTCTTCCCCTTCCTCTTCCTCTTCCTTAGTACATTATCTCGTCACACACACGAAAGAGAGAGAGAGAGAGAGAGAGAGAGAGAGAGAGAGAGAGAGAGAGAGAGAGAGAGAGAGTATGTGTATGTGTGTGTGTGTGTGTCCTGGGCAGTCAGTGGTGGTGGTAGTGGTAGTAGTGGTAGTTGTGGTAGTGGGAGTAGTCAGTCGTCAACATGTACAGCTCAGCTAAGGTAGGTGGGTAAGGTGGGCAAGGTGGGTAGGTGGGTGGAAGGTAGGTGGATAGGAAACTGTCCCTCCTTTCCTTCTTCTTTTTCCTTCGTGTTTACTGTCCCTCCTTTCCTTCTATTTCCTTGGTGTTTATAGTTCCTCCTTTCCTTCTATTTCCTTGGTGTTTGCTGTCCCTCCTTTCCTTCTATTTCATTCGTGTTTATAGTCCCTCCTTTCCTTCTATTTAATTCGTGTTTATTGTCCCTCCTTTCCTTCTATTTCATTCGTGTTTGTAGTTCCTCCTTTCTTTCTATTTCTTTCGTGTTTACTGTCCCTTTTTTCCTTCTATTACCTTCGTGATTATTGTCCCTCCTTTCCTTCTATTTCATTCGTGTTTGTAGTTCCTCCTTTCCTTCTATTTCCTTGGTGTTTGCTGTCCCTTCTTTCCTTCTATTTCCTTGATGTGTGCTGTCCCTCCTTTCCTTCTATTTCCTTAGAGTTTACTGTCCCTCCTTTCCTTCTATTTCCTTGGTGCTTACTGTCCCTTCTTTCCTTTATTTCCTTGGTGCTTGCTGTCCCTTCTTTCCTTCTATTTCCTTGGTGTTTGCTGTCCCTCCTTTCCTTCTATTTTCTTGGTGTTTACTGACCCTCCTTTCCTTCTATTTCCTTAGTGTTTACTGTCCCTCCTTTCCTTCTATTTCCTTAGCGTTTACTGTCCCTCCTTTCCTTCTATTTCCTTGGTGCTTACTGTCCCTTCTTTCCTTCTATTTCCTTGGTGTTTGCTGTCCCTTCTTTCCTTCTATTTCCTTGGTGCTTACTGTCCCTCCTTTCCTACTATTTCCTTCGTGATTACTGTCCCTCTTTCCTTCTATTTCCTTGGTGTTTACTGTCCCTCCTTTCCTTCTATTTCCTTCTTGTTTTCCGTCCCACCTCTCTATCACCTTCTCCCTCCCTCGCCCTACAAGTTATTCCAAGCTTACTGCTGTCCTCTTTCATTCTTAAATTCTGGAGAGACGAGACGACCTATAACGCCAAGGGTACAGTCATTCAGGAACGTTATATTGTATTTTTTATTATCCTAGTGAAAATACACGTTTGTTTAATTATATTCCAGTGTATATAAGTTGTAGATTAGTTCCTAGTTGTGTGAGATTATGGTGTTAAGTTGTGTGAAATTATAGTGTTAATTTGTGTGATATAATGGTGTAAGTTATTGTGTTGATTTACATTACACTTACGGATAAAATCAATGAGTATAACATTGTTCATTGTATTAGATTATTGTTGTAATTTGGTTGGTATTGACTGGTGGAGGGTATTAGGTTACCAGTCACAGTTTACAGTCACATACAGTCACATATGTAATTACAGTTACGATCACATGTAGTCACAGATACAGTCTTACACATATTTACATTGCCCAGGAGGGTTGACTTTATTCTCTGTGAATACTAGCCATCCCCCACAGGGCTAGAATAAAGATTGTTGTAGGATCTGGTCACTTTTTAGTAAATTTGACAAGATCTGCCCACAAGGAATAAAAATCCACGTGAGATGTACTGCAACTGGAGGCTCTTTGTTTTCCACTGGTGTGTGGACCGCCAGCACACGGGGGTGTATTATCCCTTTGCATGCAGCAGTGTAAACTCCCTCCCCCCTTATGGTCCCTTCAGGACTGGTCTCATGGAAGGTGCTGCCCCACTTGTAGCTCTTGTGGTAACGTGGACTTGGGCCCACAACACTGACTGTAAAGACCTTCCCCCCAATGAGGCCCCCAGACTCCCAGTAAGCTCTGGTCCCATTTCCCTGGGATGTGCTTCGGTAGCCCAGGCATATAGGACCATGCAGCCCCTCCTTTATTTTAATTTGATTTTTACACTGCGACCAGAGTGTACCAGAGGTCTGTGGGGGCAGGAGGCCATTCTGCCCCGGGAGAACATATTATGTAGTTACAGTCACAGTCACATGTAGTCACATATTCATACATATACAATCACATTCACAGTTACAGTCACAAATACAGTCACATATAAAGTCACAGTTACATGCAGTCACAGTCACATATACAGTCACATACATCTTACCTTACCTTACCTTACCTTACCTTATATTGTCATAACACATACTATACCATTTTTTTACATTGTCTCACCTCTGTATATTTTCAGCCCCAGGGCTTCACTATGTCAAATAAACCGTTTATTATTATTATTATTATTATTATTATTATTATTATACACAGTCACATATGTAGTTACAGTCACAGCCACATGCAGTCCCATATACAGTCACATACACAGTTACATACAATCACAGTCACAAAAAAAATCACATACATAGTTACAAGCTGTCACAGTCACATTTACAGTTACAGTCACAGATCAGTCATACACACAGTTACAGGCACAAATACAGTCACAGATACAGTCATACACACAGTTACAGCTACAACAGTCACATACACAGTCACATATATAATTATATACACAGTTACAGTTACATACGTACACAGTTACAGTTACATACGTACACAGTTACAGTTACATACGTACACAGTTACAGTTACATACGTACACAGTTACAGTTACATACACAGTTATACCTCTATACACACAGTTATAGTTACATACACAGTTACAGTTACAGGTACACAATTACAGTTACATACACAGTTATACCTCTATACACACAGTTACAGTTACATATACAGTTACAGTTACAGGTACAGTAGGTCAGGGTGTCACTGAATTATTGTCCTTGTTGGTATGTGGAGAAAGCCTTATGTGGAAGGGGGGGAGGGGGGAGGGGGAATATACCGTGTAGGGGAGGAGGGGGAAGGGGAAGGGTAGGGAGAGGGGTGGAGTATGCCTTAGGGGAGGAGGGGAGGGGGAGGGGGGGAGTATGCCTGAGGGGAGGGGGAGGGGAAAGAAGAGGGGTGGAAGGGGGAGGGGAAAGGAGAGGGGTGGAAGGGGGAGGGTATTACCAGACCTACCCAATATAGTGTTTATGTATGTGTATACGTCTGAGGATGCATTATGGTGTGATGTGAGTGTATGATGATAACTTTTAAAAGGGAAGTAATTGGTCAGTCAGTTAGTCAGTTAGTTAGTTAGTTTGGAAGGCAGGCAGTTAGTTAGTCAGACAGGCAGTTTTTGTTTTGTTTTTCATGTGTGTTCCGACATTGGACATAGGCCTCATCAAGCCCGTTACCGTGGCCAAGGTCATCTGCTACTCACTCACACACACACACACACGTCATGACTTCCGAACTGGTACCCAGCCACAGAGGGAGGGAAGTGAGGGTAATTCCCAAATACTGCAGCTGTTATGGTACCAGTGAGGGTGTTATGGTACCAGTGAGGGTGTTATGGTACCAGTTAGGGTGTTATGGTACCAGTGAGGGTGTTATGGTACCAGTGAGGGTGTTATGGTACCAGTGAGGGTGTTATGGTACCAGTGAGGGTGTTATGGTACCAGTGAGGGTGTTATGGTACCAGTGAGGGTGTTATGGTACCAGTGAGGGTGTTATGGTACCAGTGAGTGAGTTATGGTACCAGTGAGGGTGTTATGGTACCAGTGAGGGTGTTATGGTACCAGTGAGGGTGTTATGGTACCAGTGAGGGTGTTATGGTACCAGTGAGGGTGTTTTACGACGTTTGGTGGCCTTATAGTTAGTGCCTCAAACTCAAATCGGAAGAGTAAATATTCTCAGGCCCTCACCTAAGAGGAATCGATCTCCCGACCGTTAGATTATGAGTCCAGAGGACTAACCACTCGGCCACCTCAGTCTGGTAATTAGTTAGTTAGGAAGGCATGCAGTTAGTTAGTCAGGCAGGAAGTCAGTTTGTCAGGAAGGCAGTTAGTCAGTCAGTCAGTGAATGAGTGGTATGTATGTTAACGATGTGATATTCATGTTGATAATATCGATGCTATAATTCTTCCATTAAGGGGAGATTCTTTTGTTAGTGAATTGGAAGGCTACTGATTCCTCCTAAGTATACCAGAAAACAGACAGACGCCCTCAATGGTACTTATAATAGGGGATCGTCGGTTTCGTGGCATAGTTTGGAGGAATCACACACCTTCCAATTCACCAACACAGAATCTCCCCTTAAGGACCCTGTGATCGTGTATGAGAATTTGGGACTTCTGATTCCTCCTGGCTACACCGCGAAACAAGCTCCTTCTATAATTATACAGTAGGTGTGTGTGTTTCGTGGCAGTAATTGAAGGACTCATGTACCTCCACTTTTGCGACTACATCACAGGGTCCCTTAAAGGCTCGTCTGTCCTTCCTTATAGAGTGGATTACTGAGGGTCGTAAATGATGGGGTTGAAATATAGCTAGTGGGACACACACACACACACACGAAAACATAGATACAAACACACACAGATGAAAACGTACATGCACACACACATTGATAATAATAATAATAATAATAATAATAATAATAATAGTAGTAGTAGTAGTAGTAGTTGTGACGGGTAAGTTTAGATGTTACGTGAAGATTTAAAACTATGACTGTTAATTCTTACCTTATCCCGGACTTATTATGGACGTTCGTTGTGTAACTCGACCGTGGTTGTGTTGGCTCAACACTCGTCAGTAGAGGTTTAATCTAACCCCTTTTATTCCAACTTCCATCAACATATATTTATTTATAGGGTTCGTTTTCGTTATATATGCATTATAATAGTAGTAACAGAATTGTAAGGTTTATGGAAACAACCAATTTACAATTACTTTACTATATTTATTAATTTCAGTCAAACCAACAATAATTAATTAACAATTAATTAATTAATTTCCACACGCATACACTTTCACACTAATTGAATGCTAGCTTGCCAAATATCACAATAAATCGAGAATTAGGGTACTCGTTCTCTTAATGGTCTCGTAACAGTCTTCGTTGATCTCGTGTAACCTCCTCCAATGATCTCCTGTGATTTTTCTTACGATTTTCTCACGGAATTCTTTCGACAATCCTAGCTTACGTTAATTCCAATGATTAAGCAAGTCTAACACTGTAATTAATTATCTATTAGGTGCTGTTTCAAGACCTTCCTACTCAATTTCTTTAATTAATATTCAAATTCAAACTACACTGAGACGAGTTGGGAAGATGTGTGTCTGGCTGGCAATGAACGGTGCCATCAAGTTCCAATGTGTTACACTGACTACCTTAACATCCTATAATATTATACACGTCAGTCATACATGTAATTTCAATTCACGACGCATAAATAAATTCCCAAAATTTTCCACTTCATGATACGTATGTAATTCAAGGAATTAATCTTACTCGGCATAATTAATTCCATCGGTAATAATAATACGAGCGAGGAATACGGACAAGTCGACAGTTGAAAGGGACGCTCTGTCGGTGTGCTTTCAAAATTTGTACTGCCTTGTACCCCCCTAACCCCCCCAAGCCTGTCCCCTACTCCCGCACCCCCTAAAAACTCCCGCACCCCCCTAACCCCCCTCAAGCCTGTCCCCCTATTCCCGCACCCCCTTAATTAAGCCCTATTCTCTATGCTACGACATTATTATTATTATACCACGAGCATCGACTTGTAATAATAATAATAATAACAGCACTATAACCTCTCCTATGTGTGTATGTGTTGCAGGTGTTGGTGTTGTTGGTGTTGGTGTTGGTGGTGACAACAGCTGAGGGAGGGTTTGTGTCATCATTCCTAGCAAAGCTGTTCGGGTTCGGAGGACAAAAGAGGGCCAGAGAGAGAGACCACGCGACGAATGCCCACGACCACGGTACGACTGGGCACGACCACGGTACAGCTGCCCACGACCACGGTACGACTGGGCACGGCCATGGAAACGGACACTACGGGCACGACTTGTACGGGCACGACCCAGCGTACGTGTATGTGTCCGGCAACGGGTACAACGACGGTGGGGACAAGTTTTTTAGCAGCGAGTACCTGAGTGATAGAAGAGCTGTACGACTTGGTATTCCAAAGAGAGACGAGCTTGTGGTGAGTTGGTTGGTTCATTGTGTGTGTGTGTGTGTGTGTGTTGTTAGGTTAAATTGGGTTGGGTTGAGTTGGGTTGGGTTGGGTTAGGTTGTGTGTGTGGGTGTGTGTTATTATCTTAGGTTAGGTTAGGTTGGGTTGGGTTGGGTTGGGTTAGGTTAGATTGGGTTAGGTTATGTGTGTGTGTGTGTGTTATTAGGTTAGGTTTGGTTGGGTTAGGTTAGGTTTGATTGGGTTAGGTTAGGTTAGGTTAGGTTAGGTTATGTGTGTGTGTGGTTAGGTTAGGTTAGGTTAGGTTGGTTTGGTTGGGTTGTGTGGATAGGTGAGGTTTGGTTAGGTTGGGTTTGGTTTGGTTAGGTTATGTGTGTATGTGTGTGGTTAGGTTAGGTTAGGTAGGTTAGGTTATGTGTGTGTGTGTATTAATAGGTTAGGTTAGTTAGGCTATGTGTGTGTATGTATGTATATGGTTAGGGTTAGGTTAGGTTGATTAGGTTTGGTTGTGGTGAGTTAATCCAGTGTGTGTGTGTGTGGGTATGTTGAGGAGAAACAGGAAGCTTACCCATTCCACAAAACAAGGTCTGGAAGGAAGCAGACAACAACATTAGTAAAGTATTCCAGTGAACGAGAGACGGATATAAATTATTATTGTCGACTAATTTGGAAGAACCACCCATTAACGGGATATATTGACAAAAATAAAGAAATAAAGGTGTCTTGTTGCCTGGAATAGTTTGGAGGAATCAAATTGTTACAGATTTACCACCAACACTGTATTATCTATCACTGTAATGTCAGCAAGCAGTCATGTATTCCTTGTAACCTACTGTAACCATTCACCTTGTAACCCACCCAAATAAATGTAACCCTGTATTTCCTTCCATCTACTGTAACCCTGTATTCCTTCCCACCTACTGTAACCCCTCACCTTGTATTCCTTCCCAGCTACTGTAACCTTGAATAACCATGTATCCTTCTACCTACTGTAACCTTGTATTCCTTCCCACCTACTGTAACCTTTGTATCCTTCCACTTACTGTAACCCTGTATTCCTTCCCACCTACAGTAACCACTCACTTTGTATCCTTCCTACCTACTGTAATCACTAACATTTGTATTTTTTTCCACCTACTGTACCCACTCACCTTTGCATCTTTCCACCTACTGTAACCACTAACCTTTGTATTCCTTCCCATCTACTGTAACC
>JAWQEG010004048.1:0-5000 GCA_033782935.1 Petrolisthes cinctipes | reverse complement strand
CTATGCTGGGGAACATTTAGTCCAGTTGGGTTACCCGTGCCAGAAAGGTAGCGTTATTAGGATCCTGACTAAGAGTTGTCAAATCTTCATGTTAATATTATGTTTCACAACTGCTCTTCAACTGTCCTAACAAAAAAAAAAAAAAAAAAAATTCTTCATCACTTTCGATATAAGTTTATATTGTTAAGGACCTCACCAGCTACCTTATGCCGTGTGAGAAGGGAGGCTTTGGAACCTCCTAAAACAACGCCTTTTAACGCTCACAGGTTTCGAAAGGGCTGAGATTGAAGGGATCTCAGGCGTGTGGGGTACGAGTAATGGAGATGCCTCAGGACCCCCGTAGGTATTCTCTTAGATTAATAGGCCTGACCAGCTCCCTGTGACCGTTCTTAGGTGCCTAAAGGCTCGACTGCTCTTTGGTGAGAGAGCCTTCGTGCCTCGCTGGCTGCCAGGCCAGTAAAAGATCTCGGATTAAGTCGTGGACATTTAGTTTTACTATTTGCTTTAAGTTTGGCCGCGGATGGAGGATTAGTAGGGATTAGTAGGACGACGGTTACACTTCAAGCACCCCTGTCGAAAAATCAGAGTCCCATTTACTTAGGACTCTTGTGCTGCTCAGTTGGGAGCTGCGGCACGATTGGGGCCGTCCGGCCCAGGGGAGACCTTAGGGTTGGTGTGCTTGGCTCATAAGGGTTTCTTTTGGCCGAACGACCGAAAACCTTCTGGAAGTAGGCGGATGAGACTTATGCGAGACCAAATCACATTACCTTTTCTTTTGTATTATTGGTCTTAAATTGAATTAGAGCGAGATGACTGGTCCATCAGCAAGAAAATTTACATGTACTACATGCAAGGTGTACCGCTGGTGTGAGGACTTCAGCGGGAGGAGTGCAAGCGACCTAGACTCCTCGAGTGTCTGCGACTTTTGCAAACTCGAGGAGAGGGTGATGAAGCACATCTCACTGCTCACGAAGGAGAACAACTCCCTAAAGGAGGAAGTTCTCCGAATGGACTCACAGAGGTGTGACTGCCATGTGAGAGACAAGGCAGTCCAAGGAGCTTCTTCACCGGAGAGCTCCACCATGGCGGTAAAGAACAAGAAGAAGAAAAGAGACTGCAGAAGGAAAAGAGACTGCAGAAAAGTGTGATGGAAAAGAGGAGGGGAATATGGAGAAGGGAGAAAAACCCAAGAAGACAGTTGAGGAGGGATTAGAGGAAAGTGAGGAATCAAATAAGAAGGAAAAGAAAATGAAGAAGGAAAAGAAGACGAAGAAGAAGCAACCTGGAGGAAGTGACGAGCCCGGCAGGAATTCAAAACACTCTCGGGTTCCTCACAAGGCATCTCGTGCTCCTACCAAGGAGAGGCCTGTGGATATACACATTGTAGGTGATTCCCAGGCACGATGGGCTGCAATCCCTAATGGCAGATCGCCTTCACACTTCTGTGAAGGTGAATTGTTTGCCAGGTTGTGGCAATGCTGACCTCCGAAAGGAAGCTGAGAGGATCCAAACGTCCAGATCTGCTGTTATTGCACTCATGGTGAGTGGTAATGACATCTACCTGAGAAATGATAGAGTAGGCATGACCAAAGGAGTCCTCTCGGATGTGCTCGGTGCAGTAGATGACTGTGGGTTAAAAACCCGCAGAAGGGTAGTTGTTGGCATGCTCCCAAGGAGAGGCCCTTTAGTGACTGCTCTGTCAAAGAACATTGCAGTAAATCAGCGCCTGGCTGATTTGTGTACTGCCGAGGGGGTGTTCTTTGTGGACCCCTACACCTCACTCTTTGGTAGAGACAACCTCTACCAGAGGGATGGCACACATCTCTCACCAAAGCGGAAAGAAGTGCTTTCCAAATTAATGGAAGACACTGTCCGATGATGTCTCAGGAGCACTCGACCGAGCGTGGAGGAGAGCCCTCTTCGCTATGCTAGAGTGACCCCAGAGAAGACATTCGCTGAGATCCTGAAGAAGGGTATCCCCAGCACTACCAAGACAATGACCAAACCGGGAAATGGAAGAGTATAGGGAGCCCTGCAGTTGGAGGTTCCCTAAAGGTTCTATTGTTCAATGCCAGGTCCATCCAAAACAAGTTTTTGGAACTGCGGGCCCTCGTTGCGACAGAGGAACCCGAGATGGTGGCCATAACGGAGTCATGGTTGAGAACCTCAGACAGAGATCTTGAAGGGGAATTCGTGATTCCAGGCTACCAACTCTTCCACAAAGATAGAGAGGACAGAGGGGGTGGTGGTGTGCTGTTGTATGTAAAGAACTCTATCAAATCGATGACCTGCAACATCACATCGAACCACGAGCTCCTTGGAGTTGACCTAGAAATAGGCACTGCAAAATACAGAACCCTGCTGCTTTATAGACCCCCTGGACAACTCAATGAGATGGACAGGGACCTATACCAGTTGCTGGGTGAACTAGTGGATGGCAGGGTGTGCATCCTTATGGGGGACTTCAACACACATGTTGACTGGGAAACCAGTGAGCCCTCTGCCGAGAACACACCACTCTTGGAGTTTGTAAATGATGAATTCCTCACTCAATGGGTAAGGGAGCCAACAAGAGGTGCTAACATACTCGACTTGGTCCTCACCTCCGAGGATGACATCATTCAAGACCTCTCTGTAAACGAAGAAATAGGCAGAAGCGACCACAAGCTTATAAGATTTTCAGTTAAGGTCCCTAATATGGAGACCATGACCCCGGTGCATAGAAAATTAGACATGGGGAGAGCGAACTTTGCAGGTCTTCGTGAAGGCATTGCTGAAATGGAACTAGTGGAGGGAGAGAGTGCTGATGATCTGTGGAGGTCATTCTTGTCTTCCTTCATGAAACTTCAGTCACGCTTTATTCCTCTGAAGGGAACAGGTCAGAAGTTCATTCAACCGAAGTGGTTTAATCGGGAAATCCGTAACCTACTAAGGGAGAGGAGAACTGCGTATCGTCGAGCGAAGGCATCTGGGGACTTTGACGGTCATAGAAGACTGAATCGAAACGTGAAGTCCAAAATAAGGGCTGCTAAGCGTGCTGAGGAGGTCCGTGTGGCTAGACTCTGCAAAAAAAAACCCAAGGAGTTTTTCAGTTATGTGAATGGCCGTAAACCAATCCGACGTAGGATCGGTCCCTTGGTGAATGAGGATGGAACATTGATGCACTCTGATGCAGAAAATGCTAACCTCTTAAATGAGTACTTCTCTTCAGTGTTCTCTGAGGAGAGTGGTCCCATTCCCGAACCTTTGGACTCCTTCAGTGAGAAGTTGGAGTCAATGGTCTTCACCCAAGAAGAAATCGAGAGAAAAATAATCGAATTAAAAGCAAACAAGTCCCCCGGTCCGGATGGGTTCTTACCTAGAGTGTTGAAAGAAATGCATGGTGAAGTATCACGGCACCTGTGCATGGTCTTCAACAGGGTAATCCAGACTGGATGCGTTCCTAGAGACTGGCGTGAGGCAGAGGTGACTCCTATCTTCAAGAAGGGAGATGCTAGCCAACCGTCAAACTACAGACCCATCAGTTTAACCTCGATAGTCTGTAAACTCATGGAGAGCATCATGGCGGACAAAATAACAGCACACTTAGAATCAAATTTGCTACTGAGAGGTTCCCAGCATGGGTTCCGGCAGCACCGGTCATGCCTCACAAATCTGGTGGAATTCTTCCATTTTATTTTCAGTGAGCATGATCGGGATAAAGCGGTCGATGTTGTCTACTTAGACTTTCAGAAAGCCTTTGATAAGGTACCCCACCGCCGCCTCCTTCGGAAAGTGCGTGCACTGGGCATAGACGGAAATGTGGCAAATTGGATAGAGAACTGGCTAAGTGACAGACGGCAGCAGGTGGTAGTGAATGGACAGGCTTCAGAGTGGGTGCCCGTTACTAGCGGTGTTCCCCAAGGTTCTGTTCTGGGACCACTACTGTTTATCATCTATGTTAATGACGTGGATGGTGACATGGTTGCCAAGATTTCCAAATTCGCCGATGATACTAAGCTTGGTATGAATGTCGCGAAAGAAGGAAATACTACCCGCTTACAAGAAGATCTTAGGAAGATCGGAGAGTGGTCTGACACGTGGCAAATGCCATTTAACGTGAACAAATGCAAAGTTATGCATATAGGCCACAGAAACCCCCGAACAGAGTATAACCTTAAGGGCAATGCTCTCGTATGCACTGATACTGAGAAAGACTTGGGTGTAACTATCACCAGCAACCTCAAGTTCTCAAATCAGTGTATTGAGGCTGAGAAGAAAGCCCAAAGGATGTTAGGGTACATAAAGCGACAGTTTGGATACCGGAACAAAGAGATAGTACTTTGTCTGTACAATTCCCTTGTCCGACCGCACCTGGAGTATGCAGTCCAGTTTTGGAGTCCTACTTACCGAAAGGATATCGCGAGATTGGAACGAGTGCAAGCCAGGGCAACCAAAACTTATACCCTCTCTTAGACACAAGAGCTATAAAGATCGGTTGGTAGAACTCGACCTGTTCTCTTTGAAAACCCGGAGACTGCGTGGTCAGCTTATCGAAGTGTTTAAAATACTACGAGGCTTTGACAATGTAGTCTACAGGGACATTTTCCAACTCAGTGAGGGCACAACGAGGAATCATGGCTACAAACTTGAACTGAAGCGATACAACCGTGATCTGTGTGGTAAGTTCTTTACATACAGCATCTGCGGTACTTGGAACGCGCTTCCTGCTGATGTAGTCAACAGCAACTCTGTGGATCAGTTCAAGTCCAGATTAGACAAAGTCTTAAATCACCGTCTAGGTGTTTAAGCCGTTGTGCGAGTGTTCCTTGATGGTTTCACATGACACATTCGAGGACGGTCGCCTACTTGCGCAACTAAACCCACAGGTACCCTCTTTGTATGGATCGTAAGGTCCCCTAGGGTACTTCTTTTCCTTGTAACTCCTTGAATGTATATATGTATGTATGTATGTATGTATGTATGTCCACGGAATATAGGACGTTGAAAATTGAGGTAAT